>CAWZYM010000109.1:210000-227500 GCA_963966185.1 Rhabditoides inermis | reverse complement strand
GATTTCTGGTGTTACTTTTTCCTACGCGCCATATACGTTTCCAGTACGAAAACGTACAGGGATTCAAGTCAAGATGAGTGACTGCGTGGCGGCGTGGCTTGATGCCAAGACTCGACATTTTGCCAAAGGGAAAGAGCCATAAAAGAGGGAGTAGGAGGTAGATTTGCGCATTCACTCATCTTTTAACTGGCAATTAGTCCGGGTGGCAATTCCTGGATATGTTCAAAATGATCCAAATTTCAAAAATAAGATGTCATTTTACTTGTCTCAACGAGACAAAAACAGTGCAACAAAAATCGTGGCTGGTTTCTCAAATAACGCCGTGCGCAAACGAGACTGGTCTGAAAGCGTGGACTTCATGGTGTTAATTGCTTATGTCCTTATGAGACCTCTTTTTGAAGCTCTAAATGTTTGTGACAAAATGAGAACAATTTTAGATTGAGCAATTTCGATGTCATGAAGTTGAAGTGGAGAAGTCAGATATGTTATCGCGCCGCAGTCTCGCCCGCCTGTGGCAGGGCACAGCCAGAGAGACGCGACTCCTCTACGCCCGCCCCCTCCCCTCTCGCACCGGGTTCTCGAAACAAGACTCGAACTCGAGTGTTAAAACATAGCGGAAATCATGAAAACGAAATGCTGAAACAACATTATAATAAGATGGAGTGAAACATGGGATGTTCAGTGGTGCAGTTCCCATTTCGATCGGACGTCATTAAGCCAGTGAAAAGTGTACGGATCGAAAGATGTCAATTTGAAACAGTCACTTTGCATCGAAACATCTCGATTTATGAAATAAACTTTACTATGATATTTTGTATACAGATCAACAATATATAGATAGGTATAAATCCGAAAGTTTGTTTATCTATACTCAATGTGACTTCAATCACAGCGGTTTCTTTTCATGCTGAATCGTGTTTTTCACATGTCCACCCGGGTGTCAGTTTCATTGATGAAAATGAGATTGAAATGTGCATTCCGGGCAAATCATGCATGCTGAATTTATTGGTGTTATTGGTTTATTTTTAGTTTGATCAGATAACGATATATAATCAATGTCACGCTATGTCACGGCCCGGGCCGTGACGTCACGGCCGAATGGTCAAAGCTTGTGATCGGGACAGTACCAGCAGGCTCCACATTCGCTGTCGGAGAATCTTCATCATTTGAATCATAGAACCACCCACAGTGGTCACGATCGGTTGTGCGCCGGAATAGCATTGCCGAAACTTCTACAACAACAATAAAGTGCGACGAAAGGATGGTATTTAGTTGTAACCTTGGGAAACGAGTTGCTGTGTTGCGGCATGAGTCTCCCTGTCCACGTCCGGCTCAGGTGCCTTGTTGAAAGAAAGATCATCGAACAGGACGTTCACGCCTTCAGTCTCGAGCTGCTGGCCTCGCTGACCCATCTCCCAGACAGGACCCAGAAGGTGGCGATGCATAGAGATCCATTGCACTCTACTCGCCATCTCATCGCTCAGCGGAACGTTGTCAACAATTATGATCGTCTGGACGCGCACGTCGCACTGTCTAAAAAAATTGAGAAATTATAACCTACAACGTTGCGCAAATATGCGTATCATGTTGGATTAAAATAAATGGTTGATAATTTTTAATTTTATTATTTTTTTTAATCACAAACAACAATAAACGACATAAGATACCTCTAAAAAAATAGTAATACATTCGTGATACTTTTTTAATATTGGATTAAATATTGGATGCACAAAACTCCAATAAAATTTAGATTCATCACAGGCGCTTATAACAGCAGTATCAAAGCTATTTCTATAGATACGCAAAGAATCCTAAAACACATGAAAAGTCATTTCAAAAACTATTCTGAAACTATTAGACAACGAAATGGACAAAAGTCATCCCCGTACTGGTCGGTGGATAACAGCATTGAAGTCGTTGATGACCTTAGGGGTATCGATAACATTTCAAACAAATTGGTCTATTGTGCAGATTTCAGCAGTTTGTTTACTAATCTTCCACATGACGTTGTTAAGAAACACATGTTCGAACTGATAGAATTATGTTTTAAAAACAGTGGTAAAAACTATATCACCGTAACTTACAATAAAGTCTTTTATAGTAATCCTAAAGAAAATAATTCATCCCGAAACACTAACAGAACCTACACAAAAGATGACGTCAAGTTTATGATTGAGTATATCTTCCGAAACAGCTTTGCTATCTATGGAGACAATGTATATCAACAGATATCCGGCATTCCGCAAGGAAATAATGCTTCTCCTCTCATTGCTGATTTGACACTCTCACACATGGAATACACATTCATGAAACAAAATCCCAATTTCAAACATTACCAGGTAAGAGGATACAGATACATGGATGATCTACTGATAATATATAGACACAATAACCATGACGTTATCTCAAAAATTCAGTCTATTTACCATAATTCACTAACACTTGAACAAACAAGCGCCACTGATAAACAAACAGTCTTCCTTGATCTCGAAATAACCATTAAAAATCAAATATTTACTTCACTTTATAATAAGACAGATGAATACTCGTTCGAAATAGTCCGCTATCCGAAATACAATACAAACATGAAACGCAGCATATCGTGGAACTGTTTGAATGGAGAAGTACTGAGAATATACAGGTGTTGTACTGAGACGGAGACTTTTATGTCTAGAATCAAAGAACTACGAGATAAATTTATAAGAAACGGTTTTCCCAGTCAAGAAATAAACATTAAAATTGCATACGCAGTTATGCAGAATAAATCTCTCACTATAAAATATAATCTTGAAAAAATGGAGTCCTTTTTGAAACTTTTTAATTGAGAAGTGATTCACGCCCGCACCGGAACTATTGATCTTTGAACTGCACACTCAGTGCGAGTGACCTCAAGGAGACCTACAGCAGACTACGCTGTAGCCACGCCACACCCACCCCACTGCCTCGCGCAGTCACTCACAAACAATTTCTCAAGCGTCTCCACACTGTTTTGTGCTCATTACTTGTAACTTGCTTATGATAGTTATTTCGCGTTTTCTTTCCTTTCCCTTTTTTATATACCATATACAATACTATCCATTCAAACATTATACGTCTCTCTATCGTTACTGACGAGGGTGGGAGGGACAAAGTTTTGCCGTATAGCGTTTTACACCCGAAACGGCTTCTATCTTTCTCTGTCTTGCATCTTTTGCTTTATTATCGCAAATATCGTGTTGCGTTTACTATTTATTTTTTGATCAACTCTTCTTAAAGGTAGGGTACACTACCTTTAAGAAGAGTTGATCACGAAGCAGATAATCGTTCAAAACGACAACGTCACCGGCAACGTATGAATTGTTTCAGAACATGAACAAAAAATGAATAAGAATATTCTTTATCTACACACACACTCAATAGTAGCTGCGAGTTAAAGTGCTCAGAGGAACCTTGTCCACACGGATTCGGCAATACGCTGGCGCGCGTGAGAGAGGTCGGGGTCGACTGGGAAGGGCTGAAATAGTGACAAATGAAACCTACGATAAATTTTGTCAACATACCTTGTGCAGACGCTGCTGGAAATGCACTTGATCTGCGAGCAGGAGGATATAAACTCCGCAGTTCATGTTGTCGCTCTGCTGTGGCAGATTTTTGCACGCGTAGTTTTCAGTCTTCTCCAGGGTCATGCCGAGCATGTTTCCGAGGTTCGTCCTGTAAAGACAGATTGAATAAAGTATTTTCAAGAATAAAGTCACCTCAGAGCCTCGAATTCACCCACATCGCGGTTGCGAAAACTGGGATCGTACAGGTACACCATGCCACTGCCATTGAACAGAAACATGATGAAGTGCTTCCTTATCACAAGTGGCATGAGCAGGCATGCACTCCCAAAGTCGGCGAGCTTGTCGCAGAGGCGCTTCTGCGCGAGAGTAGTAGCTCCCTGCAGGAGATCGGCTGTGTCCTGGCACGAGATGGAGATAGTCTGACATGAAACAAGTTAGTGCCGTTTGTAAGTTTTGAGTGATTAAGAAATTAACGAACCTTCTCGAAGCCGCTCCTCTCGTTGAACATTGTCATGATATTATCGACCGCCTGCAAAACAACGGTCAACCCAGACTGATCA
Organism: Rhabditoides inermis; assembly: GCA_963966185.1. Lineage (NCBI taxonomy): Eukaryota > Metazoa > Nematoda > Chromadorea > Rhabditida > Rhabditidae > Rhabditoides > Rhabditoides inermis. The sequence continues at coordinate 223,398 of CAWZYM010000109.1, read as the reverse complement.
CCTGTGAAACTCACAGCAGTGGAAAGCCACTTGTTGGAAAGAATATTCGAGACGTATGGATCCTCCATCATAGGCTTGCCTTCAAAGTGGACTAGGTCTGAAAAGAAAACTATAGCCTTTGCAAGAGCGTAATATCATAACGCACTGGGGTCTGTCGGCGACAGCAGAGTTCGGCTCCCGTGCCCATAACCGGGAGTCACTAGCATCTTCACGGGAATGATACAGATGGGCACCGCCCCACTGTGCCTGCCCAAACTGGCTCTGATGTTAGCGTCGACGGGGGCGTGTACACCAAACTTCAGCTCGTTGTTCACCACCATCTCCCGGTCACAGTTCCACTGCACTTGGGACAATTCACCGAGAATTGCGCAATTCTGCTTCAACTAAAACCAAACAACATAGCACACAACATCAATGTATAATCCTACTTGAACAATGATGTACACTTTGCCATCCATGTTCAGGCAGCGCACAACGGGATCTGTTCGAGGAAGCAGATCCACAGTGTCAAGCAACCTCCGAACTCGACCAGCTTCTTGACGTTTGTCTGAATACAAACTTGTTTTGTTGATGAGAGAGTGAACCAAACTTACAGTGCTAATCACACGCGTGGTGCGTAGCCTCGTAGAAGGAATTGAGCTAGGACCGTTGCTTCTTCCAGCCGAAACCACACGGAACGACATCTAAAAGAGGAGTGGAGACGCTACGATACACATGCACAGTGAACAGATAAATCGTACGATATCGTACAATAACGTAGAGTGAAACGTTTGAAAGTTCGTTCAAAAAATACGTACATTGTACAAAACATTTATTAACAACGTGCAATCACAGAGAGTCAATGTCGATCACAAACGCGTTTTTTTCTGGAACTGAGGGAACGAGTAGAGAGTACAGGGAAGCATCTGGGGATCATTCTGAAGAATGAGGTCGGCCAGCTTGAACTCCGGTCTCGAACTGGTCGGAGGAACGCGCGCGTAGTTGTCCTTCTCAACCATCCATGATCCGACCCTCTCTTTGTAGCTAATGTTCTTGCAGAACCGGATCCACGCCTCGCTGTCGCTTCTATAACAGTACATAGAGCGTACAGAAATCCACATATTCATACACACCTCAAGATCAGCAACCCTCCATTGCTATCGCCTTGGTGCCACTCCATGGCGCCGTCCTCTCTACCCAACACGTACTTGTTTTTGATGGGGAGCAGCTTCTGAGACAGCTGAAAAAATATTTTATTTCTCTTCTCTGAGACTCACGATGTTACAGACGTTCTCGTCTCCCTCCCGCCTGGGTTCGATGATATCCTGCGCGAGGTAACGGAAACCAAACAGGTGGCCAGCTTCGACCACCCGCTTGGTTCCGTCGCAGGTCAGCACAAATCTGTAAACACACGTTTAAAGTCCACGGCTGTCTCATTACTTACCGCTGCCCAATGAGCACGGTCGTCAGACCGCGGTACTTGACGGCGTCGGTGCGCTGTCGCTTGATGTGGTCGTCGCCAACAGGAGCGGATGGGCGCTTGTACGACAGCATCTTCAAAAAAGAGAGATGAGATGTATCAGATGTTTCTATGGTACATAATGGCAGAAAAAAGGACTGAAATATATGTGTTGATATTCATCCAAGTTTTCATCAGTGAAGATACTTCAAATAAAGCATAAGGATTTTTTTCAGTTTTCATTGCACCTTTTCTAGCCTACCCCTTTTTGGATTGTGAGGAGAACATTTTCCCATCTAATAATACCATCATACATACACCACTCATACTCACAATCACTTGCATCAATCCATCTACATCAATCCATGCAACTACAGTACTATCCGTAAAAAGTGCCAAATTTTTGAAATTTTAGAAAATTTTCAAAAAAACCAAAAAAAGTTTGTAACTCGGGTAAATGAGAAGATTTGTGGCTGGTATTCGCGGAGAGTATGTAATTGATGATGCCGGATTCAGCTATCCAGTTAGTTTTCCTCTAAGAACTCTGCGATCCGGAGTAAAACCACTCACAGTTTGCCACTAGTTAAGCTTGAAATGATGCCACCTGTATGTTTGCATTCGTTTGAGAATTTGCATAAAAACTACTCGCTCCTGCGAGGCTAGTCCATTTCTCTGGTCGCCATTTCTCGAGAATCGGTCGTGTTGACCGGTGATGATCGAGAATGAGACACAGTGAGAGAAACGAGGGAGAAAAAGAGAAGCAGACAACACTCTCAAAACATATTTATAACGATTTATTAATGAACACATACATCAATTATACAATTCACGGAACGTGAACGATTACACACAATATGACGATAAAAAATGTGTCATTGTCATGTTACTTCTCCCTCCCCTTATAAATGATGGAGTGCTCATCCCTCTCCTCCTCCTCCTCCTCTTATTCTTCCATTTCCTCCTCGCGACGACTGCTGCTCCTCTGTTCTGCGTCGTGTCGATGTTCTCTCCTCTGTCGAATGTACTCTTCTTCTCCATCGTCATACGTCAGGCGACGAGAACGCTTCTCATACATCTCTTCATCCAGATCACGACGGCGCCGTTTCAGTGTTGGCGAGAAAGGCGACAATGTAGACGTCGAGGCAGCTGGGGACGGGGTGCGAGCCTCAAATCAATCGATATTAATCGATATCGATATTTTGAACATACCTTTCTCTTCTCTTTCGTCTTTTGTCGACTGACTACAGCAATGTTGATACGGTTCTTAGCTACACTCCAAAGAGGGTCGATCGCGTCACTTGGAATGCAGTATACAGCAGCCATAACCTTTACGGAGATAAAATTATACGGTTGCTTAGATTCACATACCTTCTTCATGAAAGAGACCCTATCCATAGTTTCGTATCTCATGTTCATTTTCTTCGATGCATCGTCATGTCCGTCAGAGTACACGAGCTATATTTTAAATTGAATTGAATTTATTTGTAGTGACAATACCATGTCAAGATGAACAATGAACTTGTACATGTCCTTGTCGCTGGAGAATCGCCTGTGGAGGCCCAGTACTTGCTCTTCGCTTGCCCAATGATAAACAATTCCTGCGAGACGTTTTAATAATATTTACTCCTATGTACCTTTTGCCGAAGGAATATCTTCGCGGATCGAACTGACTATACCGGTGAGAGCGTTCACGGAATCGACCAATCTTTCGTTTTCTTTTTGCAAGTTATTGATCATCTCACGCTGTTCCCGAGACATCTTTAATGGAAAGTAACAATACTTTCATAATACAATAAGTTACCGTAGTCAATGTATTCACAGCATTCGTAAGGGAACGAGAATCGTCTTCTCGAACTCCGTCATCGGATTCCTCCTGGTTCATCTGCTCCTCTTCCTCCTCTCCAACAGGCTCGACAATCGTTCTCTTCGACTGCAACTCGCCATTCTTGAGCTGATCTCGCAATTCTTTGCATCGTCCACGTACGCCCACGTATAGCACCTTCATAATAAAAATACTCATAAAGAAAAAAAGAAATGAATCAACACACCTTACACTCGTACACCTTGCTACCCCATTTGATGTCAACCACGGATCCCTTCTCGGGAAATTCCTCGTTTGGAAAATGCGTCTCTTTCAGAATGGAGGTCCAGCCCTTGGAGAAGTCCGGCTCTGGCTCAGCGGAATCACTATCGGAATCGGACAGCGAGAGTCTGCTTGCCCGAACACCCCTGCCACCACGCCCGCCTCGACAACCACGTCCACCCCGCCCACGTCCACGCCCGGTAGAACCAGGCTTTTTGGTGGGTTCTCCGTAGACTAAGGCAGCCAAATCGAAGTCATCGCCATCGTCGTCCTGCGGTCCACTCATCGAAAACACCCAATTTAAGATGACAATCAATCAAAACTAAACACGGCAATCAATCGAAACAAGTAACCAATACATGAAATGACACGTGAAATGACAAATTGATATTTTTCTTTCTCTTTGACTCGTGATGACGTGTGATCCTGAAAATGACGAATGTAGAAATCGGCGGGGAGGGAGGGGTAAGGGCAAAATCATTCCAACAATGGAGTCCCTAGTGGACATTGGTCCACACACACCGCTACTTCTCCACAATCCATTGACTGACAGTACACCCGAATCTAAAATACTTTGGCTGAATCGCCTTTTCGGATCGGAGTTATCGGAATCACAAGAGACTTACGGTGCTTCTCTCTGCAATGCGAAGACTCTTGTATGGAGAGAGGCAGACTTCCTCCGCACGCACCGCAACACTCTCGTCACTGCAAGGATATATGAATGGCTTGACTACGACGTGAGTAAACTTTCGAATTGTAGTGAGCTATAACTCATTTTAGATCGATAATCTGACCACAAGACTAAGCGATGACCACGAAGATTCATGGATGATGACTATCGCAGACATCAATTCGCTACTCAAGAACTATGTCCACTTCTCCTCCGACCTATTCTATTCTTCCCATTTCCGCGAGTACTCCATCTATCATTCCGCCTTTGCCTACAAACAACAAATTATCCCTCACATATCCGTGCTACAATATGTCCTCAGTGTCAAATACCGTCTGAAGTGTGGTGATCTCGGGATCAGCCCTATTCACCGAGGTGGATAATAAATCAATATGATCGATAAATTCATAATACTCACTGTTGAACTTGTATTGATGATCGACTTCTCCACGATCGATTCGCATTAGCATCTGCAAATGTGATATACAGAAAACACAAACTGGACTGAAAACGTGCCTTTGTTTCCGTTTGTTCCTGCCACGTTATAAACGTGTAACTAACGAGCGGTGGACGTTCAAGGCCTAAAACAAACACACTGAATGTCATTTAATTAGTTCATGATAATTTATACGTTATATACGGACGCGAATGAAATAATATGTTTAGAATGAAACTCAAAATAGAAAAAGAAAGAAGAACGAATGGAGAAACAATTGCGAAATGGATGCTGAACAGCGCTTGCGAGCCTATCCGAGGTGAAAAATCGATATCAATCAATATGGATAACCGAGTATTACAGGAGCTATCGCGATCTACCGTCAGCAGGGCATGTCGGTGCGGGCTATTTACAACAAGTTATGCGGAGAATATGACATGAAGAAGATGAACTTATCGATTTGGAAAGTGGACTACTACGTGCGGCACTACTTCGATAAGCGGAGATGCAAGCTCAACAGCGAGTTCTTTCCGCGTACCTACAAGCGCTCTTACAAAGACATCATGAAGCTGATCGAAACAGAAATGGAGAGGGACAACGAGAAAACGACCGCTGATCTCCGAACTTCCATTCAAACTCATTTGCGAATGGTGCGCACACCAGCTCAGCAGACAGTGCGCAAGTACCTTATGCTCGCTGGGTTTCGCAGGCGTACTATTCGCTATTGTCATGTCATCAAGAAGCCTAATCAGGTGAAACGTCTCGACTGGTGCCTCAAGAACATTGGAGAGAAGCTGCACAATGTTGTCTTCTCTGATGAGTGTACGGTGCAGCTGAAACCCAATGGACGCTACGTCTATGTGCGCAAGACTGACTCGTTCACCAAGAGATTGCGAGCAGTGGGAAAGCATGTGGCGAGAGTGCACGTGTGGGCCGGCATAAGTTCCAAGGGAGCTACCCGCCTAGTCATTATTCCTGGAAACGAGACTCTTGAATCAAAGGGATACATCGACATTCTGATTGACGCATTCATCCCATTCGCCAAGAAGGTCTATGGAGGGCTAGACAAGGTGCTACTGCTCGAGGACAACTGTCCTGTTCACATGTCAGCCTACTCGCGGAAGGCTAAGAGTGCGCTCGGCATCCAGACGTACCCTGATTGGCCACCGGAATCCCCTGATCTGAATTGCATCGAGTACTTGTGGAGCAACATGAAGAAGTTCATCAACAAGCGCCGCCCCTTTCCACGCACTATTCCAGAACTGAAGGAGGCTATTGAGGCTTTCTGGAAGACCATGACTCCCAAGAAGTGCCAAGCATTGATCCGAATCACACTGCGCAACATGCCTAAGGTGATCGCAGCGCAGGGAGGTTACATTGACGAGGACAGGCGCTGATCAAGAAAAAGTCATTTTAAAAATGCGTCTAACTCCATTCGATGATCGTTGAAGATAAATGAAACATAGTCCCATCACTCACTGTGGTTTGCACTTACAAAGAAATACAACAAAATATAAACAAAAGAGTATATCGAAAACAAACAACAAATTTCGAAATGATGACATTGCGATGATGTCTGTAAAAAAGACTCTAAACACGAGTTTTACACTGCGTGCACTATAGTACACGACAATTTTCCTGTTCCAGAAAGAAAGCTCAAAATGCGTATTGATTTTTTACTCGAAGGTTCATCCAATAGTATTTCTTCAATTCTTTTTCTCCCTCGTTTCTCTCACTGTGTCTCATTCTCGATCATCACCGGTCAACACGACCGATTCTCGAGAAATGGCGACCAGAGAAATGGACTAGCCTCGCAGGAGCGAGTAGTTTTTATGCAAATTCTCAAACGAATGCAAACATACAGGTGGCATCATTTCAAGCTTAACTAGTGGCAAACTGTGAGTGGTTTTACTCCGGATCGCAGAGTTCTTAGAGGAAAACTAACTGGATAGCTGAATCCGGCATCATCAATTACATACTCTCCGCGAATACCAGCCACAAATCTTCTCATTTACCCGAGTTACAAACTTTTTTTGGTTTTTTTGAAAATTTTCTAAAATTTCAAAAATTTGGCACTTTTTACGGATAGTACTGTATTAACATCTGTGATCTAGGAATGAACGTCAATGTATAACTAAAGATTTTTGTGATTTGCTTCAAAAAACTGTTATTATCTCGAAACCATGAAACCATGTCGCCCATACACCTTAGGAGTCTGCTCGTATAGCCTTTAAATCACGCTTACCTACGAGAAAAAACCGTATTTCCATCATAAACACCAACCCAACAACCTGGTATCATACTAGTCCGAATACACTCCTAGCTACGTCCACTGTTCATTACCTGTTCATACCACCACTCTTACCTTTCCTCCATACCACTCCCTCACTAACAATGCCACTACGTGTGATTGTAACCAAGAAAAGATGACTACTCCTACTATTCACTAACATTACCACATGTTTGATTGTAACCGAGAAAACGTGACTACAAGTTAATGAGATGCGATTGATGAGAAAGAAAACATCGCCGAAACCATTTCAAAACCAATGCAGCAGAAGCGATAAACAACGGTGCATTGCAATTAAGAGTGGCTTAGACGTTGTAAGAAGGTTTGATAAAGACAACAACAACACTCATTGACTAGTGATCAACGATTCTCAAAAACGCACACACGTGTTTTGTTTCCCGACATTCATTCGTTTCAAACTACATAACACCTACTGAAATTCACTCTACTCTGCAGTTCAAGTACTGTGATTTGTGCGCAATGATGCGCATCAAGAACACAATACATGAACCGGGTCGGAGCGCGTAACAGTCACACCACTGCTGACAAACTCCCGAAGCGTGAATCACAAAAAAACAGGTGATCACACGACGTTAGAAGAGACAGTGGGTGACCGTGATGCGATATTGACCCCATACGAGCATCTTATACGGAGCATAGCCTGGACATTGATAAATGTCCAGGCCGAATTTGCTACTGCTCCGTATTTCAAGTGATGGGTATCACTAACCACAAAGTGGCCAGTACCCATTTGAGGAGTTAGTTGCGCACCCTAAAAAACTGGATACACGCCCCGAAGGAGGCCGGTGCTAACCACTGCCCTCCGACGAGGATGCGTACGTGCACTCAAGCGCATTCCCTTCACCCACATGACATAAAAAGATTTGAGAAAATCTCAAATCAAACGCGATGTAAAACAGTAAACAAAGTGGCAAACCAATGTCAAACACTGGCTTGCCAACGTCACATTTCTCCTAGACCTAATCTATCTATCACAGTCCAACCATGAATTTCTTCTAATCCGGTCCAATCGATATCGAAACAGATCGAAAAGTTTTCGATAACCAATGAAATTTGATCAAAACTCCATCGGAAAACACTCAGTGTTCAAAAAGATTATGTTCCGTTTAGCTAATTTCAAAGTACTGCTACATCATATACGATATCGATCGATAATCGATCGATATCGACGTTTGGCAGAGCGAAAATGAGATGGGGCGGAAGTATAACTTTTGAATGCGAAAAATACATACACAACTAATGAGGACAATCATGAACGAACGTGGCGGGATTGATTGAATTGAAGACGTCACAGCAACAGAAGTCCAGACGAAGAGACAGCACGACATCACACAGACGAACACGTGAAGAAAGAATGAAAAATTAGAAGAAAAGAGAGAAGAGAAAGAAGAAGAAACAAGATGAGAAGAAAAACAAGAAATAAGAAAACAAAAAGAAATAAAGAAACAAGTACAAGACAAACGTACAAGAAAAACGGCAAGAAATGGTGAAAAAATTGCGAAAAAACATTGAAAATTGACGAAATTATAGCAAGAAACGTGCAGCTGTCGGCAATCGATGAGAATGAAATGAGCTGATAGTTGCGAATCCGTCTGGATTGTGAAAATAACCGTCTGATCTTTGATGTGATCTTTGAACGGATATCGATCGATCCATACTCGTCCAGAGATCCAGGCACACGCGAACACGTTGTCAAAATATTGAGGTTGATTGTTTCTCAAACTCTGCGTATTTCCGGACAACTCTACGTATTTTCGGTTGTCCGTTTGTCTGAAAGTCTCACTCAGGCGGCGCCCTATAAACCCAGGCCACCGCCAACGTGTGATACGCGCCGGGTTTGCATTGTTTTTTGCGAAACAACTAGGCGAGCCCGATTTTCGATTTCGGCAAAGAATATGCAAAGTTCTGATATGAAATTGATATAAATGTTTCATGGTTGTCGCTGACATTCTATTCATAGGCCGAGACAAAATTAATTGAAGCCCCCGCCCCCGTTCCGACCGATCCGGCAGATCGAGCTACGGAAATTATTGCCTCCCATCGCTTTTAGCCATGAATCGTACTCGGTTCTATCGAACATTGCTAATACATATTCAAATAACAATAACAAATACATTTCACAATCGGTTATTTTTTTCCAGTTCGAAGGCCGTTTCGTGAAGAAAGAAGACATAATGAACAGGCTACCGACCACCGATCCGGCGGATCTCTGAGAACGCGCGCGCGCGTTTGTGCAATGTGAAATAAATATATTACGGAGTATGCATAAATTCTAACGAGATGAATACCGTCGGACTGGGTGCTCACTGCAAACGCACTGGATACGACACGGCTCAGCCAATAACAGTTCGCTACAGTAATCCAACAGCCATTCAGTGAAGCCTTCTTGCGAATGTGGCTTTTGTAACAACTAGTAGATGTTTGTATGATGAATACGAATCCAATTCTTAACATAAAACCAGCTTTCACTCTCTCTCACTCACTCACTCACTCACTCTCTTATCGATCAAATGTTCGATTATATTGAACCGCCCGCATCTGTTTCGACCGATCCGGCTGATCTCAGAGGCAGGTGCGCGCGCGTTCTATTACGGTAGCGAACGACTGTTAGTTGAGCGGCATCCAATCAGATAGTATGCATTGAGCGCCAACCATGTTCTCGGCATCAATTAAAGGAACAGTGGCGACTTATTTCTGTCACAATCTGCCACAAGCTCGGTGTAGTGTTTGGACCAAATTACCGGTTTATTTCTGGTTAACCAGAAATTTGGCGCCCTTTTCAAAACCAGCGTCATTTAAAACCAGAAAAAATTGGCCAGGTCATTGGCCGGACCAGATATTTCTGGTTTTCGGTCGAAAAAAACCAGAAATTTCTGGTTCTGGTTTTCATTTGGCCAGTACTGGTTTTGGTTTGGCGGTCGTTCGAGAAATGTGACGTCTCATTGTCATTTAGCCATGAAATGTCCTCATCATACCTCATCTCATTCGAGAATCGAGAAATGATATTGACCGGTCCAAAAAACCAGAGGTACAAACTACAAAACCAGAAATTTCTGGTTTTTTGAAAACCAGAAATTTCTGGTTCTGGTTCTGGTTTGGCCAGATTTCTCAAAACCGGTTTATTTTGGCCGGTCATTTCTCTGGCCAACCAGAAAATAACCGGTCATTGGTTTTATTTTGGCCGGTCATTCGACCAGAAATCTGGTCGATAAATTGGTCCAAACACTAGCTCGGTGCCATAACGCAGCGCACATGCACTGAGCCATGAAGCAAGTGAGAGGCCATCGATCATTTGCGCGTATGTATCCGAACCCATTTTTTGCAATATTGAAGCTTTTAGCGGTAGGCTGATCATGATGGGACCAAATTTGAACTCAAATTTTCAGCTGCATTCTTGCCAATGCAAATTCGAAAGTAACGCAGAATCGTCGTTCTTTCGCAAAAAATACAATTGTGTTAGGTTAATATGATTTTTAATAATACTCAAAGTCAAAAACAAGTCGCCACTGTTCCTTTAAACCGACCTCGATTCGCTCCGATCCGGATAGGGCGTCTCTCCCATCCACAACTATTCTTCCGTCACTGCCGTCCGTTTCTCCCGTTCCTCTGCCTGTCTTGGCCGGAGTGCCACCAGTGGCGGCCCAGTCGGCCGTCCAGGCTGTCAACCTGGCCATTTATTCACAAAGTGCTTATTCACAGAGAGTCAATGTCCACTACGAACGCATCTTTCTGGACGTGGGGGAACGAGTGCAGTGTACAGGGGCGAATCTGGGTATCATTCTCAAGGATCATGTCGGCCAGCTTGGCATCCGGTCTCACTCCAGTCGGGGGAACGCGCACGTGGGTGTCCCTCTCGATCATCCAGCAGCCGACCCTCTCCTCGTACCCAATATGCTTGCACAGTCTGATCCACGCCTCGCTCTCACTGCGGACGGAGGAGAGACAGAGAGGAGAGAACGGAAGAGAGACAGAGAGAGAGAGAGAGAGAGAGAGAGAGAGAGAGAGAGAGAGAGGGATAAAGAGAGAGCGAGCGAGAGAGAGACAGAGAGACAGAGAGAGACAGAGAAGGACAGAGGGAGACAAAGAGAGAAAGAGAGAGAGGCAGAGAGACAGATACAGAGATACAGAGACAGAGAGAGAGAAAGAGAGAGGCAGAGGTACAGCTAGAGACAGAGAGAGACAAAGAGAGAGAGAGAGAGAGTGAGTGAGAGAGGCAGAGAGACAGAGAGACAGAGAGAGAAAGAAAGAAAGAGAGAGAGGGCGGAAGAGAGAGAGAGAGAGAGAGAGAGAGAGAGAGAGAGATGTGTCCTTTCGAGCCTGGAAGCGACAACACATGTCGCATGGCGGGCGGATGAATTGTGTACAGTAAACATACAGGAATTGTAAGAGCCTCCCTCTCCCTCTTTTTTCCTTTCTTCGATCATTCTCCCCTCTGATGGAAAAAGGGTTCTAACGGATAAAGACGAAATAATCTCAATAAGACCCTTCCAACCATGTATCATACTCCCTATCGCCCCATAATCACTCAATTATCGATCACTGATATCACCCTGATCACTTGTCACATCACTTTTCTCACCACCAACAGCCACTCTTCACTAAACCTTAATAAATCTCCATTTTCGATCAGCACTAACTCACTCACCACCCATCATAACACACTTTTTTGACGCCAGCCGACTCGCCTCATCAGTCTTACTCGATAGTCAAAGTTTCCTCACTAGTTATCACCTGCAACACAACGTATCACTATCCGAATCTTGCGCACTGCGCGCTCCGGACTTGAGTCAACGGAATGGAAAAGAGCTCATACACGTCATGCTTGAACTCTCGATTCCGCCTCTTCTCTCTTCACGCGCGGCTCTCGAGCGACATCTAAATTTTTTCAAAAAAATTCCATATCATATCACACTCTTCTCTCCAAACCCCCTTTTTCCCATCCTGAAACTTCCCGGATCGTTTATTTCAATATTCAAAAACCCCTAAAAGCTCAAACCATCCCCCAACGAGCTACCGCTTACAAGGCCCACATCTGGATTCACACATGCCCAGATTTGGGTCTTTAGAAAATCGTGAATAAGTCGGTCAGTTTTTGGGTTAGAACCTTTTAGTTAAGTGCAATAGATTTTTCGCGAAACCGGAATTCCAACGGTATATTATTTTGTTGGGGTCACTATAAAACGTATCGCACAGTGCTCGGAAACGTACTCCTCTGATCCTCTGATCTAAAGGGGGAGTACATGGATTGTTCGGCTCGACCTCTCCCTCTCTCTCTCCTTCTCGCTCTTCCTCTCCCTCTCCCTTATTGAAACAAAATTTATGTACAAAAACACGAATATCACAATATTTTCATAGTATGCTGCATTTGTAACAATACGTGAAACTAATGCGAACCACGAAATATCTGGTACCAACATAATAGACATTGCACAAAATACACGTATAGAGTATTCATGAATTCAAATGCGACGACGGCTACCACAGTAAGTGACAGGCCTGAATGAAACAGTTTAGAAAACGAAAACACCGAAGGCGTACCTGTGGTCAGTGTCTATTGGAATCATTGAACATTGGAATCATTGAACAATATAACCTGGTGTTCTCGGTCGTTCCTCGGCCGCTTGGTAGGCGGCGAGCCGACCGCGCTCGCAACCCTGTTCTGCAACAAACAGTAATCAAACATATATGGTTGAACGTTTCTCTACGTAACGTGAACAATCACATTCACAACATAAAATATGTTCAATAAGAAAAACAACAATACATCAAGCGAGTGTACAGATGGCTCACCTCACTGTCGCCCTGCGGCGGAGCATCCATCGCAGACTGGGCAGCAGCTGCCGGCTGCAACCCACCACCACTCTGCATGCTGACCTGACAACATGGTTGACTCTGAGGGGGATCGAACCAGCGACCGTGAGATTGAGAGACGAACGCTCTATCCACTGAGCCCCCCGGCATTATTTACCACATTCATGCTAGAAATGTGGCTCACACAAAAGTGGAGATGCAGTCTACGATCGTGGTTCGGGAAGATACATATGTACACACCAAGAAGAGTGTCGATGATCACTGACCTGGTCGGTCGATCCGTCTCCATCCTCCACAGCTGCGTACCAGATCTGCACATTCGACACCCCGTGCTCTCCCAGCACCTCAAGTCACGATGTAAAAACCAAGAGAAATCGAAAGTTCTCCGACTAACCTCGATTAGTGCGGGGACATCGACGTTGCTACTGAGACACGCCTGGAGAGACGCCGGTCGGAGGGCGGGCATCGCACTGATATGATAGTATGTGGTTATTATATACACGTATTGGAATCATTGAACAATATAACTATGAATAAACAAGAACATGATCACGAGATCCTCCCAGCCAGGTAAGTTGATTGAAACAAGAACAAATAACACGCTGCAATCAAATAAATTGCCATTGATCGACAAGTTGTGTGGACTATG
>CAWZYM010000109.1:142500-205000 GCA_963966185.1 Rhabditoides inermis | reverse complement strand
CTCACTGTTCACATCAGGCCACACCGCGGGCGTTATATGGTAAACTTGTAAGCGGTAGTGAGTCTAACCAGCTATCCTTTTAAAGTGGGTAGCACACGAATTCGACGCTTTTTACAAAGACCGAAGACAAACATTGTTTTATTTATCAAAAACTGTTTCGATGCGTGGACTGTCACATTTGCAAACTCGTGAGAAAAGATTGATCGGAAAATAATATTTATGATATCTTTTCGAATACAAATATATACAACTATAAATATGAATAAATGAATATGTAATATACGGGATTCTCATATGAATCTAATAGCGAGCTCTCTTGATTCGGTTGGAGTAGGAAGACGTGTCGTTGTCACCACAGCGCTTTCTCTTCTTTCCTTCGTTTTTCTGGTGCTTGCCTTTCTCCTCACTCTGCTTCTGCCACTGAAACTAGTGTCAAATTAGGGAATCCTAAGTTGTTAGCGCATACCTGATTCCAGTATTTTATAGGAAAGACCTTCGTGAGATTCTCGAAGCAATTGAGCCACTCCTGAAAATCGATGTAGGTTTACACGTTCATCCTCACTTCCCCTCCCTCCCTCCCTCCCTCTCTCTCTCTCTCCTCTCTGTTCCCTTCTCCTTCTCTCCCCCATCTCTCTCACCTTCGGTTCTCCATCGGTGATCTCTAATTGAATCTTTTGCTTGATAGAGACTTTGAGGACTGGAAAGTGGAGAGATCGATTGGACAATTTCAAGTAGGGATAGAAAGAGAGAGAGAGAGAGAGAGAGAGAGAGAGAGAGAAAGAGAGAGAGGAGGGGGAGTGTTCGTTCGACGCAAATGTTCTCTCACACTGTGCCGCATTCATGTTTCCGAGAGAGACACTTCGGATATGCGGAAACGAAGCGAGAAGATACAGCATCTCCTCGTAGATGTTACCGTATCCAGGAGCCACGCTACCTGCCTGAAACAGGCATAATGGGTACTGTATACTGTAATCAACTCACATAGTACTTGTTGGTGCTCCACTGAAACGTGAAGTGAGTGATACTCTTTCCATAGAGATTGAAGATGCCGTGTACGCATCGGACTAGAAATAAATATTACTGTAATAATGAATAATATGACTGTCTGTTCGACCGTAACGAAAATAAATCTGGCAGGGAATGATACACTCACCAATGTCTCTTTCAACAGTGGGTGAATGAAAGAAGCGCTTCTTCTTTCCGGCAAAGGTTACGGTAGGCATACGGTACTGAAAACAGAAAGAAAACACTAAGCCAGGTGAAACGTAAACATTACCTTGGATTCGTCTCCGGTGATGATAAGGGAGAAGGATTGTCCTTTCTTCCAGATAGGCATCACTTCTCCCATACGAGAGCACACTTCCTTCATAGTACGAGATGTGTGGCGTAGAAGCAAACGTGCCTGAGCGAATAATAGTACAGTACATGAGTAATAGGAATTGAATAAAAAAGACTCACTCGAATATCTAGATATCGGAAGATGTAACCATAAGCGTCGTCATAGAGTTGTTCGAAAGAAGAGAGGGTCATCTAAAATAACACATGTATTTGATGATAAAAACGACAAAAAATGTGAAAGTGTGATCACTACTCCCTCTTTTATACGGAGGTCACTTTCCCATCGGCAAACAATTATCTGTTTATCCGTAGGCAACATTTTGAATTCACCATATATGAGAACTGACATAATATAACTAAAAAAAAGGACGTTTGATAAATCCGAGTTGCCGGAAAGAAATTGACAGCGGGATTACGGTATTTATGAATTCTCTTCTCTCTTTACTCGCCTCTCGGCATTCACACTTGTGCCACTTCAATCTTCGCTAATTGGAATATTCGCTCTGTTTTTCTCCCAGTATTGCAGTTTGTTTCTGAAGTTTGTAGTCTAACAGTCACTAACTGACGTCACTCGGTGTTAGTTTCAAATCGCGCGCGCATTCGCCTGCCCGATCAATCGATATCGTCGGTCCTGTCATGTGATCTCGCGAACTGCCTTTGTAGTCCTCTTTCCTTTATTGACATGTTCGAATCATGTAAGTTTACTTTTTTATGGTTGCATATTGATGTCTACCAATTATCGAATTAAATATATATGACCACACACATGCATCTTCTTATCAATCCCTTGACTGTGAGTGCGATGTGCCAGCGGCTCAGACGGCCCTCCTCGCTCCCCTCTTATTTTCCCACGCGATCCCCATTTCGCAATCGACAGGGACGCGTAGCCACTCACTATCCCCACTCTCACTCTCACTGATTTCCTCCTCTTCCGCGCCTCTTTCTGTCCATTGCTGACTCTGTTTCTCTCCAGACCATGGATCTCCATGTGAACCCTCACTCGATCCACGCAGCCGTCTTCCAAGCACTCATGGATTCCCCGAAAGCCAAGCGTCCGCGATTCGACTGAGAGGCGAGTATTGATTGTCTTCCCACTATGTGCTACCCACTTCCTTCTAGCCGGTCTTCCCTGTCGGCTCTCTTCCACCGTCCGCCGTTCGCCTTCTTCTCTCATACCTCAACATCCAGGTATGTCATCTCTACACTCTCTCTTCTCATTCTCCCATCTACTAGCATCGCCGCTCGCTCTCTCTCGTCTCCCAAGAGACCAGGCGATGCGTCAGCATTCACAAGGTCAGTTTCTGACGTGGGCAGACTGTGAAACTTGTTAGCGATTGCCATAGAAATGCATTCGAAACAGATGTGTATCAAAGATATTTTGAACGGCCTGTTCCAAAAAGATTGACCACATCTTTAGTTCTTTAGAGCCACGCTCCACAACAATATCCACCTTTCAGGATGTTCCCATTCTAGCTGCCAACACTCTGGGGATTCTGCTGTGCGCAGATAAGGGAAGGTACTACTTATGGACCGCATCCGGGACAGCTGGTAAGAGAGAGAGAGAGAGAGAGAGAGAGAGAGAGAGAGAGAGAGAGAGAGATCAGAGAGAGAGAGGGAGAGAGAGAGGGGGGGAGAGAGTCAAACGGGAGGAGAGAGCAGTAGGTGTAGTGTCTATGAGATAACTTGTTTGCGTTGCGTGGATAGTAGAAAGTATCGGGGATGAGAGAGATGCGATCGATGGTTATCGATTGATTTCAGGCGGTGGATTTCGGTGGCCACGTAGTGAAGTTGCCGCTGGGATGGGATGAGAGGACCCAGCCCATCTACCCTCCACGCTTCGGTCAGCACGTGTTTCATCCATTCGGATATTGATGATTAACTAGCTAATAAATCACAATAGGGTCGGAATGTAAATCTAGAAGCAAGTAACACATTATTATGCTCACGATACGACTGAATGATCTGAGATAGCCCGAGGGGGAGGGAGATGTTGCCACAAAGAATATGTGTATCTCTCGATATGATGTGGTTGTGTTGAGATGCTGCGTTGGACCGCGTCTTCTCCCGTCACTCCACCCAGATCAACAGTGTGCTCATCGATGGAGCCTACGAAGCGAACAGGAACCATGAAAGTCTATCTAACACCATCTTTTCTATCCGAGTGTTTGGTCTCATCTATATTCCACTTGGGAGAAGTGGTTGAAGTGGGAGTGTTGGAATGTGTGATTGTTCAGAAGGTGAACTGCGTTCTTCCGTCGTTGGTCCGCCGTCTCGCATCCCTTCCGAATCTACAGCAAATCACACTCATCAACGCGCGATTCCTGCCCATCAAACAGTGTAGGTATCTTCTCGCTTCACTCTTCCATTCGTATTATCATTGATAACTGCATGATAACTGTGAGTGGGAGGAGGATGAGAAGACAATTGATGAAACTAATCTATTGAACAGATTGCTGTGGTTTCATTATATCGTTCCATTCTAGACGCCGGAGTCTCTCTGCCTCAGTCGATTTGTGTGGTTCTTTCCGAATGGAAACCCAACAAAGTCAACCTTCTTCTCGTGAGTATCACAATAGTTTTGTCTGTTTCATGAGTGTCGATATCAATCGATTCGCATGTATATTGATTGGCCAATGACCTCACCAGAAATGCAAATCAAAGATGTAGTTTTCCAGCCCAGTAGTTTGCCTTGTGCATTTCAGCTCTGGGTGAACCAAGTGATTCCGAATGCGAGAGAAGTGGACGCAAGAGACTGTATGGTGAGTGGAAAGAGAGAGAGAGAAGGAGAAGAGAGAGGGGAGAGAGGGAGAAGAGAGAGGGGAGAGAGAGAGAAAAGGAGAGAAGGGGAGAGCGGGAGAAGAGAGAGGAGAGAGAGGGAGAAGAGAGAGGGGAGAGATGTCTGATCTGCCTAGATGGATCCGAGCCAGGCTCTGACTCGCAAGAAGCGTTTCCCGCTCTTCCACGCTCGTTTCGATATGGCCCAAGACAGGTCAGTCAAGGCATTTCGTATTTCGTATTTTGTAATTGTGTTCATTTCATTTTTCATTATTTCTTCTTCCAGCCTCAATCGACTGATGCGTACTGCCCCTATGTGCGAGAAACTCCATCTTTCCATCGATACAGGTAGGGAAAGGGAGGGAGGGAGGGAGGGAGGGAGGGAGGGAGAGAGAGAGAGAGAGGGAGAGGGAGGAGAGATCGAGGGAGAGAGAGGACGCTACATCTTTCAGACCACGAGCTCACGTACCGCTCCGATGGCAGTGGAATGTTGGATTCTGACAAGCGAGCCATCCACAATGCCCTCCAATCCATCAAGCAACTCGACAATGTGGGACAATATAATAATCATACATTATTGATTTATTGATTCGATTGGTAAGGTAAGGTGTGTTTATTGAATGTCTGCAGTTTGGAGAGATGGGGTTGTTGATTTCCATGATTCCAGGTTGTCTCCCTGTCTGTCTACAATGTTGTGTGCTCGCGTGAATCGGATGCTGCATTCCATAGACAGTGGATCAAGGGTGAGGAGAGAGAGATAGAGAGAGAGAGAGAGAGAGAGAGAGAGAGAGAGGAGAGATGAGAGAGAGATAGAGAGAGAGAGAGGAGAGATAGAGAGAGAGAGGAGAGACAGATAGGGGGATTCCATGTTGCAGACGTGTCCATCCCTCTCTCCCTCAATCGTCGGGAGCGTCGCCCTCACTGGCTCGGAGTCGAGATCAACGGACACGAGATGCAGGTGGATATCGATTGATCGATTATCGATTTCTGATGTTTGCAGGAGGAGCGCGCCCTGTCTTCCCCTGGTGCGGAGGAGGGTCGTGAGAGTGGGAGGGAGGTTCTGTTCCAGTCGCTTCTCTCACACACGGGAGCCACTCGCTGTCACAATGCTGCCCTCTCCAGGCGTGTCTTCTACATGAATTGATTCCACTGTACACTCATCCACTCAACATGTATTCCCTTCACTCTACACATGCTTTTAGTTCACTGTTCCCAGTAGATTTGTCCGCCATTTTCTCAATTGTGTCTCACCTTTTCGTTCATTTTTAATGTCTCTATTTTCATTTACGATTTTGTTCAAATTGAATGTTATCATATTACAATATATAAACCGTTATTGTTACATAAATGATGTTATCCTTTCGTCGGATATGATATGATAATAGTCCTACTGTACTCTAACTACACTGTCCTACCATACCATGTTTCGTACGTACACGGAATATCTTACCGGTGTAATTTCGACTCGCGAAACACCAGAATTCTCATCTCTTAACATTTGTACTTGTATCATTTTCGGGTAAGCCAGAAGAATCGTTGATTAAATTTAAATATCAGCGGTATGTTAACGGGAGAGATGAGAGAGAGAGACAGAGACAGAGAGACAGAGAGAGAGAAAGAGAGGTTGGGGGGGGGGGGGGTAGGAAGAGAAACAGATAGTAATCTCCTAGATGCAATCCAATTAGCGGTTCGTTTGAAGTATAGCAGCATCACATTTATACTGCAAGCAATATCTGTTCTTGGGAAAAAAATAACAGCAGATGTCTATTGCCTTTGGCAGCTGCCTTATAAAGGATAAGTATAAATATGATCGTGGAATATGTGATCATCATTCCGACCTACACTCGCCGTTACTTATTATATGTATGAGAATATTTAATTGATCAAGGTGAGTCTCATTTTTCGATATTTCGATGATTTTCACAATTCTCTCCCTACACCTCCCTTCTCCACCCCCCCCCCCTCTCTCCCTCTCTCTCTCTCCCTCTTTCTCTCTCTCTCTCTCTCTCTCTCTCCCTCTCTCTCTCTCTCTCTCCCCCCCCTCTCTCGCTACAACTGTTTTTTTCTTTTCTTTTTCAAACATTAATTGGTTTAGATCTCGATCCGTCTCGTATCGCCCTGAAAGAATGATTAACGGTGACGAGATCTGCATTCTTTGTGGAGCGAGGTCTAACCGCATCAGAGATGATGTGAGTGCATAGCAAAAGCTGACAAGTACTCATTCGAAAGACAATCACGTGTAGAAGACATTGACCTTGTCGTCATACCTGTCAAAGTGTATGAGAATGTCCGCGTATACATGTGTTGACTGCTTCGCTTGCAGAAGCTGGGAAGAAGGCGAAATGCGGCAAGCGCGGTCACAAGCAGCCTCTGATGCGAATCAGAAACATCGTATACGAGGAGGCTGTAAAGCCCATGTTGCACAATACTCAACAAGACACTGACCACAGGTACGCCTCCGGTGTTTTCGTTTTCTAAATTATTTCATTCAGGCCTGTCACTCACCGTGATAGCCGTCGTCGCATTTGAATTCATGAATACTCTATACGTGTATTTTGTGCAATGTCTATTATGTTGGTACCAGATTTTTCACGGTTCGCATTAGTTTCACGTAATGTTACAAATGCCGCATACTATGAAAATATTGTGATATTCGTATTTTTGTACATAAATTTTGTTTCAATAAGGGAGAGGGAGAGGGAGAGGGAGAGGGAGAGGAAGAGCAAGAAGGAGAGGGAGAGGGAGAGGTCGAACCGAACAATCCATGTACTCCCCCCTTTGGGTCAGAGGAGTACTTTTCCGAGCACTGTGCAATACGTTTTGTAGTGACCCCAACAAAATAATATACCGTTGGAATTCTGGTTTCGCGAGAAATCTATTGCACTAAACTAAAAGGTTCTAGCTCAAAAACTGACCGAGTTATTCACGAATTTCTAAAGGCCCAAATCTGGGCCTTTGTGGATCCAGATGTGGGCCTTGTAAGCGGTAGCTCGTTGGGGGATGGTTTGAGCTTTTAGGGGTTTTTGAATATTGAAATAAACGATCCGGGAAGTTTCAGGATGGGGAAAAAGGGGTTTGGAGAGAAGAGTGTGATATGATATGGATATATTTTTTTGCAAAAATTTAGATGTCGCTCGAGAGCCGCGCGCGAAGAGAGAAGAGGCGAAATCGAGAGCTCAAGCATGACGTGTGTGAGCTCTTTTCCATTCCGTTGACTAAGTCCGGCGCGCGCAGCGCGCAAGCGCCCATGATTGGATAGTGATAAGTTGTGTTGCAGGTGATAACTAGTGATGAAACTTTGACTATCGAGTAAGAGTGATGAGGCGAGTCGGCTGGCGTCAAAAAAGTGTGAGATTTGTGAAGGTTGAGTGAAGAGTGGCTGTTGGTGGTGAGACAAGTGATGTGACAAGTGATCAGGGTGATATCAGTGATCGATAATTGAGTGATTATGGGGCGATAGGGAGTATGATACATGGTTGGAGAGGTCTCATTGAGGTGATTTCGTCTTTATCCGCTAGAACCCTTTTTTTCATCAGAGGGGAGAATGATCAGAGAAAGGAAGAAAGAGGGAGAGGGAGAGGCTCTTACAATTCATGTATGTTTACTGTACACAATTCATCCGCCCGCCATGCGACATGTGTTGTCGCTTCCAGGCTCGAAAGGACACATTTCTCTCTCTCTCTCTCTCTCTCTCTCTCTCTCTCTCTCTCTTCCGTCCTCTCTCTCTCTCTCTCTCTCTCTCTCTCTCTCTCTCTCTGTCTCTCTGTCTCTCTGTGTCTGTCTCTCTGTCTCTCTCTCTCTCTCTCTCTCTCTCTCTCTCTCTCTCTTTGTCTCTCTCTCTGTCTCTCTCTCTCTGTGTCTCTCTCTCTTCTCTCTCTGTCTCTCTTTCGTCCTCTCCTCTCTGTCTCTCCTCCGTCCGCTCTCAGTGTCCACTCCGTCGGCATTGCCATCAGGCGACTGAAAAAAATGTAATTAAAACTGAAAAGCGTGAATAGTCAACCCACATCTTCCACATGCATACGGGCGTCCTCCTCCTCATCATTCTCCTTGTTCTCCGTCATATCCATGACGATGTTGTCGTGAGCATCACGATTCAGAGAACTGGTCGCACGACGTCCAGGCAGTCTATCCAGACGCGCCCAGCGCACAACAAGGCTGAATTGAAATCATTCTTATCTCTCTCTCTCTCTCTCTCTCTCTCTCTCTCTCTCCCTCTTTCTCTGTCTCTCTGTCTCTTTGCAGAAACTTGACTGCAAATAATGCCGCTTTTTCTGTCACTTACCACTAGACCACCAGAGAAAGCACCGAAACAACAGAACAGATGACGCGTGTGACATGGACGTGAAATGAATCTTCGTATTTCTCGAATTAATGATTCCGACAATCCACAATTCAAGAAATAAAGCTACCGAAAAGAATCCGACCGCAACATTTCGTACACTATTGGTAGCGACTGACTCACTTTATCACAAACTTGAAAGAGTTAATTTATTCACTTGGCAAGAACTATTCGAGCAATTGAGACGATAACAGTGCATTGATTACAATAACTGAAAACAATACAAATGCAATACAACATCTGAAAAACAGAAACTCTTTTACATATAACACGCAACATCAAGAGAACATTTGAGTAGTATAACATTTTCTATGAATAATATCTTAAAACAGCTGTTTCTGAAGAAAACGGATTGTGCTCGTAGAACATACTATGGCTGGGTCGACTTGTTCTTGTCAATAGCAACGAGCTGACGCCTGATTTTTCTGTAGATGGGATAGTCGTAGTCGAGAGCGTCCAAGAGACTCCAACCCTTCTTCGCCACTCCCTCCTTCATAACTGCCATGATATCCTCGACCGCCACAGGCTTGAACACACCTCAAAACAACCACGACTGAAACACAAAAATACGAAGGAGTGGCATATGATGTACACGTGTTCACACTAGTCATTCACCGATGGCAGTAGGGTTGGATCCGAGAGTAGTGGCGATCATCTTCTCACTGTCCTTGTCATCTCCGAGTGCCTTCGCGGGGTGGAAAAGGGGACAGCGCAAACTGTTCTCGCATCTCTCTGTCTCTGCCGAGTCCCGGCAACTGGATCACCATCTGAAAACAATCAAGTCACTGTTTTTCTACGATTCATTTTTATACTCACATGGAGATTCGTGTTTCCCTCAGCAGCGTCCGTCTCAATGCGGTAACGCATGTTATAGGGAAAGGTACATCCACTCGCCGCCTGAACAAATGGGGAACGGTTGAAAACGAGATGGATTATACATACATATGCCAGGATCTCTTGCTTGTAGGCCTCGAATGCGTGACGCGTCTCCTGTGTGGCCTTCTCGACACTGATGGCCCAACGACTCCCAGAGTAAATGCAGCCAGGGTGCGTCCCCGGCACATAGGGACATCCCGTTGCTAGGGCGCGGAACCGGTTCTAAACATTTGAAATAGAGCTTCTCAGTCATTACATCTCGTAATACAATACTCACCCCATAACGAACGGGTGCGGCCTGTGCGGGAGAAGTGGCCAGGTTGACAGTCTGGACGGCCGA
The DNA here is from genome assembly GCA_963966185.1 of Rhabditoides inermis. Taxonomy (NCBI): domain Eukaryota; kingdom Metazoa; phylum Nematoda; class Chromadorea; order Rhabditida; family Rhabditidae; genus Rhabditoides; species Rhabditoides inermis. The sequence goes on along the minus strand of CAWZYM010000109.1, from coordinate 195,332 downwards.
CAGGGCAGCCACTGGTGGCACTCCACCCATGACAGGGAGAGGCACGCGAGACACGGACGGCAGCGACGGGAGACTAGTTGTGGATGCGGTTCCGGTGGTCGAATGTGAAAGTAGTCGCCCTTCATCCGCTTGATGTACGCCTTTTCGTCCACAGTCGGTCGCATACACGTCAAAAGGCTCATCTGAAAGAAATTGAATACACAACAGTCTTTTTTCAGTAAATACTCTCATTACGAATATGTTCTCGATTCGGTAACATCTTACATATAGTATATCATAACTTATTGAAATTTGCCGTTATAAATTGAATAAAGTTTGTTTACTTTTAACCTAAGATCATATTTACGAATTTACGTGCCCAAAACGGGCCGAACCAAGCACATGATTAACGTTGAGACATCTCTCTCTCTCTCTCTCTCTCTTTAAATGAAACTAGTTTCATCACGTGTTTCGAGTTTTGTCAATTTAATTTCAAAACTTGATTCAGTTTTGATTATATTCCAGTACGATTAGTTGTTAAAATATTTTATAAAGAATTTCCATGAAATTCAACAAAAGCACATGCATTATCTCTAGAAAAGTACATGCGTAATAGAAGGTGGTTTGTCTCGATCTAATTCAACAAAAGCGCATGCATATTTTGAAATCACTTTCAAAATCATAACAAAATAATAGTAACACAAACCTGCTCTCGCAAATCGTGATTGTTAACGTCTTATCACGTAAATATTTAAATCAGTTCTTAACAAGACACGACAACACATATATACATTGCGTTGTCTTGTCTTACCATTGGGCACTGCAATACATTTGTTATCGAGAGCAGGTTTGTGTTACTATTATTTTGTTATGATTTTGAAAGTGATTTCAAAATATGCATGCGCTTTTGTTGAATTAGATCGAGACAAACCACCTTCTATTACGCATGTACTTTTCTAGAGATATGGCGCTTGGTTTCGTTACTTGACCCAGGGAAACACGAAACAATAAAAAAAACCCAAAAAAACGGCGTTTCCGCGTCACCTACACGCTTACCAACATGTGCACGTGCGAAGCTTGGTAAGGCGAATTCGAACTTCGCGCCAAATGATTATCGGAGTGTTGAGCTATGTGCGCATCTCGTCGATTTGAGTTTACTGATCATGCTATGCCGGTTCGATTTCTGTTACGTGCAATAAGTTTTGCCAAGTTCTTGAGAGTGAATTCGATGAACCTTCGTAATTCTAAACGCCACTGTGCCTTTAAAATTTACAATTTTTGCTGATGACAATCTCATTACTGCTGATGACAATCTCATTAGAACGAACACAGTGGAGACAGAGAAGAATGGGAGGGTGTGGATAGAAAAACACTTGCTCACCTGTCGATTCTCTCGGCGAAACGCCATATCACAACAAACACAGCGCAGTTGACTATGCAAACAATAGAGTGCGAAGAGATCAGAATTCTGTATCATTTGAATGTTTTTGAATATTCGAAACAAATTGAATATTCGAAACAAATTGAATATTCGAAACATTACTCTTTTGGTGTGATGTTCGGGTTCACAGTCATACAGTACGGTCTACGGTAGCGGAGTATTAGGGACGGTGGCGGAGACTTTTGGCATTACGATCATCACGTTATAAATGGGATAAATAATCTGAAAATACTTAACACATGATATAAGACACATTCTCTTTACTCACAGCCATAATGACGAGCACTATTCCAAGCCAATATTGTTTGTTTCGTTCATAGGACGTCATAAACACTATCGAATAGATTCTTTCTGCCAATAGTGCCGACAGCAGGTAGATCATAGAATCCAAAAAGCGAGGTAGATGAAGTTTTCCATTACGCATTGTTGAAAAGATATGGTGAACTCACATGCGTCCTAAAATAGATGATAATTTGTGTGACATTACCTATACATAAGTAAAACACGTTGTACATGATCAAGTACTTGTAACTTGTACTTGATTACTTGATCGAATCGGCTAGCAAACAATCAATTTCAAGATCATTTGCTTTCAAATGTTAACGAAAAGAGGCTATGAATAACTTTACCTTGTATTGTATAAAATTCAAAACATGAGTTGCCGACCTATACAAAGCGAGAATAGAGCGTATGAATATCGATGCGCTCACTGCACACAGAACCAGTCGGAGGTTTGGGTGAAAGATCTGAACTCGAACTTGGAAAGTCACCTTGCTCAAATGCACTCACTCTCTTTGTGATGAGCATGAAGCTGAGAGGAATGAGTGACACGATTGTGATGAAACAGGCGATAATGTCGATTATATGTAGGGAGATGATGGCTGGGTGAGTCCACACTTGCTTTGCAGTAGAACACAAATGCGTATCGTTGGATGTGGAAGAAATCATCTGAAACGGTAGAAATACTCATACATAGAATGCGTGAAAAATATGACTGGAAATTTGTAGCGAAAACACAATGATCGTTGGGTATGAATGACTAACTGAAGAGAGATAGAGATAGAGAGGGGGGGGGAGGGGAGAAACGCGAAAATGCGCCTCTGGCAGGAATGGTTCTCGACGAGGCAAAGGCTTTCCTTGCCGCCGCTTGGATATGAGGTTTCTTGGAGTTTCAACTGATTCTCTAATTGAGGCCATTCACTGCGAGACGATAAAGCGACATTACATAAGGCTGTTGGAAGTGCACTAGCGATGCGGATTCTCGATTAGAGAAAAGAAAGGTACGAAGCGAAAGCGAATTGAAGAGCTACGGAGGTACCCGCGAACGGAAGAGAACGTCGAACTTTGGCGTCTTTCACTATGAGGCGATAAGGAGAAGCCAAATAATCCTGTTGGAAGTGCATTAGTGGGCAACGCGGATTTCTCGGATATCTCAACACGATGCTGACGAATGGACCGACGGAAATGAAATCAAGTGAAAAAACGGCGATAAGTTTGATAAGTTAAGAACGTTCTACGGTAGAGGCAACGGGGTCCAACTCGATCACTCACGTGAGTCACGCGGACACAAAACAGTAAACCTTTGTACATTCCGCCCCAAGTTTGTATTATGTAATTTGTGGTTTTATTATAATTGTTATCAGTGTACGAAAAACAAAAAAAAACCGAATGGATGAAGTGGATTGAAATAAAGAGAAAACAGCGAACAATCGTGTGTCTGTCGCTACTTTTCACAAATGTGGACTCTGAGCACTATTCAATTACTATTACGAGTTGGATTGCGATTAGATTGCTGACATAATTTTCAGATTGCAGTAGTGTAAGTGTTTAAAGGAACAGAGGCACATTCTGGGAATAATTAAACAATTGCTCACTCATACATATGTTCTTAATTCGATCGCGGAAATATTAAAAGAAATGCGATGCCCCGAAAACCTCGTACGTGCCAAAAGAGCGGGAGTTTTCGAACTTTCAAACTCCCGCCAAACCTTGTCTGGCTCTTGCGCATCTCTCGAATGTGCTGTCGCATGTACTAGCGTAGCACAGTGGCGCGGCGTTCACACTTCTAGGGCATCACTATGCACGTTCAGATACTGTCGTAGACAACGTGTTTTGCTGAACTTGCGCTCCGGCGCGATATCGCGCGTTTCCGCGCTAGAAATACGCTGTAGAAAAGTAGGAGTACAGAAGTAAAATACATTTTTGTCGAACATCACTGATGCTAACATGAACTGATGTAAGTAATTTTCAACCAAATTACTGCGTTCTCGATGAGTTCTCGATGAGCCATTTTTATTAACACATTTTTTTTTTTATTTTGTAGAAATAAACGATTTGTCATTGCACGTATCTCTCTCTCTTTCTGTATATATCTCTCCTTCTCTCTCTCTCTGTGTCTCTTTTTCATCTGGCGGTGCCCATTTCATGGTCTCTATCTAAATTCCGGGCCCTATTCAGGCAGGACCAGGCAAAGGGTTACTGTAGCTGGTGCGAGTAGTGAGTGAGTGAGAAGGAGAGAGGGAGAGAGAGAGAGAAAGAGAGAGAGAGAGATGGAGAGAGAGAGAGAGAAGAAGGATACCAGCGACGGTAGCCGCTGCGGATCAGGCGTTTTTGAATAATCGAAATAGATGCGATATGGGATTTGTATGAGTATTTTATTTGTTTTTCGAGAAAAAACATACAAATTTATACATCACAAACGGACAATTTCAGCCCATCTTTGAGCTTGCAACAGCAGTACAAATAACATGCAATCAAACTGCATGCAAAACACAATATGAGCACCGAAACAAAACAGAACAGCTAGAAAACAAATACAATCAAGGCACATTGCAACATATGCGCAACTATACTCGTGTATGACACCTTTAATCTTATCTAGCAATGTAAAGAAAACATCCTTTTTTCTGCTCGTTTACCACGCCAAGCCCTATACTCCTGTAGAAACTCTACATAGTGTTTCGTACGATTCTCGTTCATCTCCTTGTACGACACGGCGTGGATCACATTTCTTCCTACTAGGCGAGTCGCTGTCATCTGGAAATATTATAATAATTATACAAGTATTTAGGTAAATACACATAATCATAAAAACTCACTTTCATAGAAACAATGTTCACATACATGTAGAGAAGGCCGAATGTAGGTCGGAATAATGATCAGGTCTCGTGATCATATATTCTTATACTATTCCTGGACGCTGCCAACGGCATCTGCCAAAGGCATCATTGAACATCTGCTCTCTATGTTTCTCAATAACATAAGTTGCTCGCAGCATCTACGCGGTACACTTGAAACGAACCGCTAAATAGATTTCGTCAACCAGCCTTAATTTGTTCTCGTCTCTCCTTGTCATTTTTCTTCTCTTCATCTTCATCTTCTCCCTCTCTCTCTCCCCCTCTCTCTCCTTATCGCTTTCTCCTCTTTATCTTTTCTCTCTCTCTCTCTCTCTCTCTCTCTCTCTCTCTTCTATCTTCTTCCTCCAGAGTAAGGGAAAAACTCATGATCTCCGCAGAAACGGAAAAGAGGAGCGTCATTTTTCCACTCCCTTTTTCCGCCTACTTCTTTAGTACTTTCATCACATTAAACAAAAACTTTTATCTTGGTATAGATTGATAAGCGGATGCGATTTGGTCTATGGGAGTGGTCATTTGCTCTCAAAGTCAGCACTGTCCATATGAAGTCCATATGAAATATTCGAGTAGAGGTACCTACCGTATGCCGATCAGAACCTATAGAGTGGTATAAAATTTTACACTTTCATGGTTATTACCTTCTAAAGTGCAAGCAAATGATTGATCCGACCATCATATTACATGTGTAGTCCCGAATATATACATGAATACATGAGTATATGTTTCGATCTCCAATCAATCACACTCGCGCTTTCATCTCTTTCCTTTCAGTCAATGTTTACAATTCATCCGCCTCTCTCTCTCTCTCTCTCTCTCTCTATCTCTCTCCCTCTCTCTCTCTCTCTCTTCTCGGAATAAGTGTGTGATCGATGACTGTGAAAAGACCGGTAGTTCCAACTTCACCCAACTTCAAAGTCGAGCTGCCATCCTTCACGTTCATTTTCTGGAATAGAGTTGCATTATTGCAAGACGATGATTGGAGTCATTAAGTGAGTTTTTTTGTCCTGCATTTTTGGTATTTATTGAATCTAGTGAACAACCCGTTATGTTATTAAGTTTCATAGTTATGATATTGCATTCTCTATGAATTGAGTCATTTTTCTAAACGTATTTTATCAGAAACTGTAAAGCAACTTTCGACTTTATACTATACTATAAAGATACTTTATAAAACACTGTAAAACTCTGTAGGAGCTTCTATGAACATGTGTTTCCGTATCCCCGCTTGAAAGGGCACAGCTGCCACTCCCTCTCTCTCCAATCGATCCCATCGCATACTCTTTTTGTCCTTTCTTCCTCTTTCCATTCCCATACTTTGTCCGTTCACTGTCTTTCTTCCGTACTGTTATCAACAGCAGAGTTTATTCGTATCGTGATTACGAATGCATTTTTTTTACAGCCTACATTTCGTAGCACTGCCTATATCAGCATATTTCACCAATTTTTATCGGACAAATAAGAATAGGTGAGTACTGTTACAGACTACGAAAATTCAATCTACTCAACCAGTGATTTGAAAGAGAGAGAGAGAGAGAAAGAGAGAGAGAGAGAGAGAGAGAGAGAGAGTTGGAAGTCGTTGTTCGAGCGCGAATGACAACTTTATCCCAGTTGAATTTTTTTGAAAATAAAATAAACTGTGACACGAAGAAGTGAAGAGTGAAGAGAGCAAGAGAACTACTTCTGTAACCCTGTTGTGCTCAGAAAGTCGGTCGTGATGTCGTAGTAGAACATATAATTTCCAAACATGTGGACGACTTGATGGAGAAATAAAAAAAATAAAGAGAAAAAGAGAAAGAGATACTGGTCCAAATAACTGATATAAATTGAACTTTTGGGTAGTATCTAGTCAGATACGATGGTACATCCGATCGGATACATTAGTCGTTCATACACTTACGCAACAAGTTTCCGTCATTATTAGATCACACCAGTTTCGTTTAGTGCCTTCTGGGAGACACGGCAACGTTTCTCGCGGCTATCTGAAACATTTACCCCGACGTAATTTTAAAGGAGAAACGACTCCAGCCTCGGATACCTGTATACAGTGGTATGAATCTATGATACTGGTGCAATGATGTTTTATACTGTTCTAGAACACCTTGTATATTGAGCTAGCTGATCCTGACTATTTCACCAATCATGTGCACATCTCCACATCTCCCAAAACCAAGGTAGTTCATTTGTTACAATTTCTTTGCATCCACTCACCTATAGTTTTGTTCAGGCGGATAGTTGGGGGCTTTGTGCATTTGACTACAGAAATGAAGATACTCATTTTCCGCGCGGGACCACACACCGGGCCACCGGTGACAATGATCCTATACTAACACGTTGGTGTAAATGACAATTTCAGTGAAATTTTCAGTGAAATTTTCACTATTTCAGTGTAAATGACATAGTTTCAGTGAATTTTTCACTTTTTCAGTGTAAATAACATAATTTCACTGTAATTACACGGTGTCATGGCCATTTTTACTGAAATTTACACATTTCAATCTTGGGTCCGAAAAAAACGGGCCCAGAAGCAGTAAAAGTAGAAAGATCAAGATACAGACGCGGCATAGTGGAATTACGTATGTTTTTTTTGGCCATTTCGAACTTGTTTTGTTTTTTTCGAATATTGTTGATACTTTTACGTTTCATTAATAATTTACGTTTCATATAGTTCTTTCTTCATTTATTTCGTATTTTGACGTTGTTATAGGGTGAGAATGCGGTCTCACCCGCCTTATCATCATAGCTTTTGGTCTTATTTGTTATCCTCATAAGATTGATGAATACGATCTCTCGCGCAATTATCTAGTCATTTCTTTAATTGTTCATTGCTCACTCTTTGTTTTCCACAATTGTTGATGTAATCTCATGACATCCTTGCAGGGCGTGCCCGCCCAAGCAAGCACTCAAGAAGAAGTTCGTCGTGCCGGAGCTCGTTGGAGCTGGTCGAGAAGAAGCTGGTCGAGAAGAAGAACTTCTTCAAGTGGCCCAGTTGGCTGTGGCCGTGCTGCCGCTAGTGTTCAAGCACAAGTCTCTCATCACTAAGTACCCCGACTGCGTCAAGTGAGTTGATGGTTTTCATCGATTTTTTTGCGGCGATCTCCGCCGCCTTCATGTAGTCATTTCTTTAATTGTTCATTGCTCCCTCTTTGCTTTCCACAACTGTTGATGTAATCTCATGACATCCTTGCAGGGTGTGCCCGCCCAAGCAAGCACTCAAGAAGAAGTTCGTCGTGCCGGAGCTCGTTGGAGCTGGTCGAGAAGAAGAACTTCTTCAAGTGGCCCAGTTGGCTGTGGCCGTGCTGCCGCTAGTGTTCAAGCACAAGTCTCTCATCACCAAGTACCCCGACTGCGTCAAGTGAGTTGATGGTTTTCATCGATTTTTTTGGCGATATTCGCCGCCGTCATGTAGTCATTTCTTTAGTTGTTCATTGCTCCCTCTTTGCTTTCCACAACTGTTGATGTAATCTCATGACATCCTTGCAGGGTGTGCCCGCCCAAGCATGCACTCAAGAAGAAGTTCGTCGTGCCGGAGCTCGTTGGAGCTGGTCGAGAAGAAGAACTTCTTCAAGTGGCCCAGTTGGCTGTGGCCGTGCTGCCGCTAGTGTTCAAGCACAAGTCTCTCATCACCAAGTACCCCGACTGCGTCAAGTGAGTTGATGGTTTTCATCGATTTTTTTTGGCGATCTTCGCCGCCTTCATGTAGTCATTTCTTTAATTGTTCATTGCTCCCTCTTTGCTTTCCACAACTGTTGATGTAATCTCATGACATCCTTGCAGGGTGTGCCCGCCCAAGCAAGCACTCAAGAAGAAGTTCGTCGTGCCGGAGCTCGTTGGAGCTGGTCGAGAAGAAGCTGGTCGAGAAGAAGAACTTCTTCAAGTGGCCCAGTTGGCTGTGGCCGTGCTGCCGCTAGTGTTCAAGCACAAGTCTCTCATCACCAAGTACCCCGACTGCGTCAAGTGAGTTGATGGTTTTCATCGATTTTTTTGGCGATCTTCGCCGCCTTCATGTAGTCATTTCTTTAATTGTTCAATGCTCACTCTTTGTTTTCCACAACTGTTGATGTAATCTCATGACATCCTTGCAGGGTGTGCCCGCCCAAGCAAGCACTCAAGAAGAAGTTCGTCGTGCCGGAGCTCGTTGGAGCTGGTCGAGAAGAAGCTGGTCGAGAAGAAGAACTTCTTCAAGTGGCCCAGTTGGCTGTGGCCGTGCTGCCGCTAGTGTTCAAGCACAAGTCTCTCATCACCAAGTACCCCGACTGCGTCAAGTGAGTTGATGGTTTTCATCGATTTTTTTGGCGATCTTCGCCGCCTTCATGTAGTCATTTCTTTAATTGTTCATTGCTCCCTCTTTGCTTTCCACAACTGTTGATGTAATCTCATGACATCCTTGCAGGGTGTGCCCGCCCAAGCAAGCACTCAAGAAGAAGTTCGTCGTGCCGGAGCTCGTTGGAGCTGGTCGAGAAGAAGAACTTCTTCAAGTGGCCCAGTTGGCTGTGGCCGTGCTGCCGCTAGTGTTCAAGCACAAGTCTCTCATCACCAAGTACCCCGACTGCGTCAAGTGAGTTGATGGTTTTCATCGATTTTTGGGCGATCTTCGCCGCCTTCATGTAGTCATTTCTTTAGTTGTTCATTGCTCACTCTTTGCTTTCCACAATTGTTGATGGAGTTTAATGACGTCTTTGCAGGTATGACGTTGCCTAAATCTCATCTCTGTGTCCTCAAGAAGTTGTTCAAGGGAGCGAAGGACATTGACAGTACTGAAATGATCGCGTTCGCCTCAGAGTGCATGACGTTGTGGACAAAACAAAAGAGCAATGTATGTTGACCATATTTTAAAATGTTATTTTTGTTCATTTTATTGATTTAGGCTGAATCGATGGACGTGAAACTTCAAGCCACGTACAAGCTCTGCAAGTTCGTGTATGACGCGGGAGGTGTGGAGAAGGAGCCGGGTAAGGACAAGGCTTCGCTCGATGTTGCACTGCGGTCGATACGACGAAGTCTCCTTTATCCGATGAAAAAGTTTGTCAAGGTTAGATAACCGTACTTTTCTTCATTATCTTCAATCGTTTCAGGCTCGCAGGCGTATGGTTGAGCTCAAGCTGAAGGGTCACACAGAAATCACTCTTCAGCCGTGGGAGAAGAGCTTTAAGGACGATGAAGACGAAGACGGAGATGATGTCAAACTCGATTCTGCTCTGTCAGACGCTGTGAAGAAACACGCTGTCACTGGAACAGATGCAATGGATTCCCGAGACAAGGACAAGACAACCGCTGTGGAAAGAGAGGAACAAGTGGTTTCTGATCAGGACTCACCCATGATTCCCTCACGCGTGTCTCTGAAGAGGCAGTTCGTTTCTGACGACCTTCCGACCAGTTCGAAGAACATCCGCCTCGAACAGGTAAGCGATAATTTCCTGTAGAGCGTTTATGTGTCCATTCAAGAACGTTCCCTCATCATCGAGCTCATCAACCGGCGGGGTTTCGGTCATCTCGGAACGCTCTGTGGGCAGCATCGAGTTCCCCAGAGAAGCCGCCCCAGAGCTATCTCGTAACCTGGACCTCTATGGAACCGCTGGTTGGTGATCCCGTTCGCAATTATCTATTATAGTTTTCTTAACAAAAAATTAACATCATTCCTTTCTTGTAGAAGTGTTCGCCCGTGTGAACCTGTTTGCCCGTCGACTGAAAGCGTACAAGCTGTGTGTCGAAATGGATATCATTCCCGAGCAGCAAGTTATGGATGGTCTTGTGTTCAAGAAGAAGAACAAGAGAGGAAAGAAGGTTTAGTGAACCCCGACTGTTGCCATGTGTTTTCTACTTATTGTTATGTTTGTTAACTAGTTGTTTATGTAATTCAAAATGTTGTTAGTTGTTGTTATTGTGAATGATGTAAGTGTTTATATGTTTTGATATTCCTTTCTCGAATAAATTTTATAAGAGATGTCTATTTTTTATTTTTCATGAAAGCGTTGATTTCGCTTCAATATTTCATTTCCAATTGAGTATTTTGTATCTATTGGCTTTTATTGATAACTCATTGGAGATGCGGATCCTTTTGGAATCACCTGCTCCCTCTCGTCTGCAGAATGGTGGCGATCTCACGCCAGCAGTCATTGCCTCGTTGCGTGAGTTCACGTCAACATTCCTGCCGCATTCGGACGTTTTCTACTTTCGTAAAAAGGTATAGACTATTCTATATATTACATTTCAATGATTTCATAATTTGTTCAGAACAAATACTCTGATCGCTGTCACGAGATCACCTCTTTGCTGCACGAAATTGAGATGCTCCACCTGTTTGAGCCCGTGAACGAGAAGACGCTGTGGGCTTTTGCATCGTCCTTGAAAAAGTACTCATCGGTATGTATTGTTGACAATCACTATTATTTTTTGGACTGTTTATAGGAGAAGAACTTTTCTGCCATCGCCTCGGGAATGGGAGGTACGGACATGATTGAGGAGCAATGGGAGAAGGACATCCTTGTAGCAGTTGGAGGATCGATTAACGCACCTGCGTTCAGTGGTGGGTTCGGGGAGTCTAAAACCCCCAGTTTTGTTCGCGAGCGTTATACTGACTGTGATATCAATGGTACTGACCATAACCTTGACAACGATGTTGATGACAAGTGCCCCTATACAATCAAAGATACCATGTCTGTTCCCCTTGTCTTGTATGCGAAGTACAGAAAGATTGTTCGGTTGTGTGACGAGTTGGGAGTGCGTGTTGTTTTCTGAGTAGAAACATTGTGCATTTGCGGTATAACGATAGTTTATTTGCTTACATTACCCTATAAGTTTTGATGTGTTAGAATAAATGGTTTTTTCAAGTTTTGTTTTAATATTTGTTTGGTTTCTTAAATTGCGATTTTACGTTTACATCGACTCATACCTATTTACCTTCTCTTTCTAACATCAACCAACTGTTGTGAAATCTAGAAGGATGGTTCATCCTGTTGTATACGCGAAGCGTATGCAACATTTGCTGAATCGAGCAAACGGAAGACGTCGACGAGCGAGGCATTTCAGAGTTCGAATCTCTACGATGATGCACGATATAGACTTTATAATCAGGTTTTTTGATAATAGATTGATTTTAATTTGAATAAAAACAAATAATTAAGATACCGAATGAGCAGGGGTCAGATTGAGATGCTCGCGCAGCGCATCGCTCCGCAAATCGAAGCTATGAGATCTGATAAGCACACGATTTCGGTGTGTTTCAGTTCTCTAAGTACATTATGCAATCATAACTATTAGGTTATCGACCGTCTCCTTCTTTTCGTCCGCTACCTCGGTGGCTCTGGACGATGCGATCTCGTTGGAGATGGCGCTGGTGTTTCCGCGTCGTCGGTATTGCCTTTTTTAAAGATTTTGTTGCTAGTTGTTAAGGTTCATCATCATGTGCACCGTGTTGCCGCAGCTATTGCTGCACTTGCTCCATCTGAGATTGCATGGCTCTCCACCAGCCCTGGAAAAAGGTTCATTTGGGGGAGGGGGAGGGGGGGGGGGTTGGTTTCATTTGTCGCAAATTAGGTTCACGGAGTTTCTTAACTCAAGGCGACAGGGCCTTAGGCTCGTTGGTGGTCTCATTGATGGTGTGCACATCAAAGTGCGCAAGTTCTCTCGCCGAGATTCGAACACTTTTGCGGACAGGTAGGTATTATAAGATTACAATTTCATCTGAATAAATGATTGTGTAAACTGAGCCAAATGTAAAATGTGTCAGAAACAAGAACTTCTCCATCCTATTTCTGGCAGTGAGCGATATCTCTGGGCGCATTCTATGGCTGTCGCGCGGCTTCCCGGGTATAATAAGAGGTTACATAGTGATAACTTGGCTGGTATGTGATTAGGTGGTCTCCATGATGCGGCTGCTCTTCGACAGACGGAACTGTGGGCAGCATTCGAGCAGGGATTCACGCCGTTTCCGAACGCAGTGCTGCTTGGAGACAAAGCGTTTCCTCTACGTCCTTGGTTTGGTTATAAATTATTTGACTGGAGTGTTGATAGGTTAACTCTAGGTTGATTCCACCGTATGCGCGAGCTGCGCCAGGTTCCCCGCAGGCGGCGTTCAACCACCGGCTTTCGTCTACCCGTATGGGGGTGGAGCAAGCTTTCGGATAGTGAGCCATTGATTGCGAGACTTTTTGAAATCAAACGCATTCAGCATCAAAAATCTCTTCCCGTTGCTGGGAGAGAAGTTGACGGTGCGCGACGCGCATCAGGCAGTTGTGATTGTCGAGGCGGCGTGTGTTCTCGGAAACATTATTCGAGGGTTCCGGGGACACAACATCGAGGAGGTGATGGCTGTGAGAGCCTTTGATCCAAACGCGCGTCTTCCGCGCCTGGTTCTTCCTCCGATGCCTGCAGGTCTGAACGCGAGAGATCGCCGCAACTGGCCGGCTACGGCCAGGAGGATGGCTATGTGATTATATCGTGAACAATTGTACTCTATTTTATATTGTAAACACTGCGAAAATATTGTTTAACTATAATTGTAAAATGTTTTATTATGACACATAAAACATAAAAACCAACATGTCGATTATGATGAAGTGGGGGTGGGTGGTGATGAGAGACTTGTGCTTGAACACTAGCGGCAGCACGGCCACAGCCAGCTGGGCTACTTGAAGAAGTTCTTCTTGGCGAGCGCCTTCTGGATGAGCTTCTCCAAACGAGCTCCGGCACGACGAACTTCTTCTTGAGTGCTTGCTTGGGCGGGCACACCCTGCAAGGATGTCATGAGATTACATCAACAGTTGTGGAAAGCAAAGAGGGAGCAATGAACAATTAAAGAAATGACTACATGAAGGCGGCGAAGATCGCCAAAAAAAATCGATGAAAACCATCAACTCACTTGACGCAGTCGGGGTACTTGGTGATGAGAGACTTGTGCTTGAACACTAGCGGCAGCACGGCCACAGCCAACTGGGCCACTTGAAGAAGTTCTTCTTCTCGACCAGCTCCAACGAGCTCCGGCACGACGAACTTCTTCTTGAGTGCTTGCTTGGGCGGGCACACCCTGCAAGGATGTCATGAGATTACATCAACAGTTGTGGAAAGCAAAGAGGGAGCAATGAACAACTAAAGAAATGACTACATGACGGCGGCGAAGATCGCCAAAAAAATCGATGAAAACCATCAACTCACTTGACGCAGTCGGGGTACTTGGTGATGAGAGACTTGTGCTTGAACACTAGCGGCAGCACGGCCACAGCCAACTGGGCCACTTGAAGAAGTTCTTCTTCTCGACCAGCTTCTTCTCGACCAGCTCCAACGAGCTCCGGCACGACGAACTTCTTCTTGAGTGCTTGCTTGGGCGGGCACGCCCTGCAAGGATGTCATGAGATTACATCAACAATTGTGGAAAACAAAGAGTGAGCAATGAACAATTAAAGAAATGACTAGATAATTGCGCGAGAGATCGTATTCATCAATCTTATGAGGATAACAAATAAGACCAAAAGCTATGATGATAAGGCGGGTGAGACCGCATTCTCACCCTATAACAACGTCAAAATACGAAATAAATGAAGAAAGAACTATATGAAACGTAAATTATTAATGAAACGTAAAAGTATCAACAATATTCGAAAAAAAACAAAACAAGTTCGAAATGGCCAAAAAAAACATACGTAATTCCACTATGCCGCGTCTGTATCTTGATCTTTCTACTTTTACTGCTGCTGGGCCCGTTTTTTTCGGACCCAAGATTGAAATGTGTAAATTTCAGTAAAAATGGCCATGACACCGTGTAATTACAGTGAAATTATGTTATTTACACTGAAAAAGTGAAAAATTCACTGAAACTATGTCATTTACACTGAAATAGTGAAAATTTCACTGAAAATTTCACTGAAATTGTCATTTACACCAACGTGTTAGTATAGGATCATTGTCACCGGTGGCCCGGTGTGTGGTCCCGCGCGGAAAATGAGTATCTTCATTTCTGTAGTCAAATGCACAAAGCCCCCAACTATCCGCCTGAACAAAACTATAGGTGAGTGGATGCAAAGAAATTGTAACAAATGAACTACCTTGGTTTTGGGAGATGTGGAGATGTGCACATGATTGGTGAAATAGTCAGGATCAGCTAGCTCAATATACAAGGTGTTCTAGAACAGTATAAAACATCATTGCACCAGTATCATAGATTCATACCACTGTATACAGGTATCCGAGGCTGGAGTCGTTTCTCCTTTAAAATTACGTCGGGGTAAATGTTTCAGATAGCCGCGAGAAACGTTGCCGTGTCTCCCAGAAGGCACTAAACGAAACTGGTGTGATCTAATAATGACGGAAACTTGTTGCGTAAGTGTATGAACGACTAATGTATCCGATCGGATGTACCATCGTATCTGAGCAGATACTACCCAAAAGTTCAATTTATATCAGTTATTTGGACCAGTATCTCTTTCTCTTTTTCTCTTTATTTTTTTTATTTCTCCATCAAGTCGTCCACATGTTTGGAAATTATATGTTCTACTACGACATCACGACCGACTTTCTGAGCACAACAGGGTTACAGAAGTAGTTCTCTTGCTCTCTTCACTCTTCACTTCTTCGTGTCACAGTTTATTTTATTTTCAAAAAAATTCAACTGGGATAAAGTTGTCATTCGCGCTCGAACAACGACTTCCAACTCTCTCTCTCTCTCTCTCTCTCTCTCTTTCTCTCTCTCTCTCTCTTTCAAATCACTGGTTGAGTAGATTGAATTTTCGTAGTCTGTAACAGTACTCACCTATTCTTATTTGTCCGATAAAAATTGGTGAAATATGCTGATATAGGCAGTGCTACGAAATGTAGGCTGTAAAAAAAATGCATTCGTAATCACGATACGAATAAACTCTGCTGTTGATAACAGTACGGAAGAAAGACAGTGAACGGACAAAGTATGGGAATGGAAAGAGGAAGAAAGGACAAAAAGAGTATGCGATGGGATCGATTGGAGAGAGAGGGAGTGGCAGCTGTGCCCTTTCAAGCGGGGATACGGAAACACATGTTCATAGAAGCTCCTACAGAGTTTTACAGTGTTTTATAAAGTATCTTTATAGTATAGTATAAAGTCGAAAGTTGCTTTACAGTTTCTGATAAAATACGTTTAGAAAAATGACTCAATTCATAGAGAATGCAATATCATAACTATGAAACTTAATAACATAACGGGTTGTTCACTAGATTCAATAAATACCAAAAATGCAGGACAAAAAAACTCACTTAATGACTCCAATCATCGTCTTGCAATAATGCAACTCTATTCCAGAAAATGAACGTGAAGGATGGCAGCTCGACTTTGAAGTTGGGTGAAGTTGGAACTACCGGTCTTTTCACAGTCATCGATCACACACTTATTCCGAGAAGAGAGAGAGAGAGAGGGAGAGAGATAGAGAGAGAGAGAGAGAGAGAGAGAGAGAGAGAGGCGGATGAATTGTAAACATTGACTGAAAGGAAAGAGATGAAAGCGCGAGTGTGATTGATTGGAGATCGAAACATATACTCATGTATTCATGTATATATTCGGGACTACACATGTAATATGATGGTCGGATCAATCATTTGCTTGCACTTTAGAAGGTAATAACCATGAAAGTGTAAAATTTTATACCACTCTATAGGTTCTGATCGGCATACGGTAGGTACCTCTACTCGAATATTTCATATGGACTTCATATGGACAGTGCTGACTTTGAGAGCAAATGACCACTCCCATAGACCAAATCGCATCCGCTTATCAATCTATACCAAGATAAAAGTTTTTGTTTAATGTGATGAAAGTACTAAAGAAGTAGGCGGAAAAAGGGAGTGGAAAAATGACGCTATTGTGGGGAAAGTTTTGTGATTTGGCATTGTGAGCCTAATATGAAATTTCACTGTGCAACAGTTTAAGGTTTACGGTAATGTTATACTATTGGTCCACATAATGTTTTTGACGAGAAATGGTTAGCAACGTTCGAACATAAAATGCTTTTAGGGATGTGGAAACGCCAACGTCACCGATATCAGACAGATGGTCTTGATGTTTAGTGACAACTAAGCGAGACCTACCAAGTTCAAGCAGCAATATGCAGAGGCGCGAGTATATTTCCATTGAAATTCGGAGCGAGACCTACCAAGTTCAAGCAGCAATATGCAGAGGCGCGAGTATATTTCCATTGAAATTCGGGCTTGGCTGTCGGGGAATCCATGAGTGCTTGGAAGATGGCTGCGTGGCTCGAGTGAGGGTTCACATGGAGATCCATGGTCTGGAGAGAAACAGAGTCAGCAATGGACGAAACGGAAAGGGACGCGGAAGAGAAGAAAATGAATGAGAGTGAAAGTAGGGAAATAGTGAGTGGCTATGCGTCCATGTCGATTGCGAAATGGGGATCGCGCGGGAAAATGAGAGGATAGCGAGGAGGGCTGTCTGAGCCGCTGGCACATCGCACTCATAGTCAAGGGATTGATAAGAAGATGCGTGTGTGCGGTCATATCTATCCATGTGATCTTTAATTCGATCACTGGTATATATCAATATGCGATCACAAAAAGTAAACTCATGCGAAAATGTCAAAAACGGAGAGACGACGAAGGCACTTCGCGAAATCACATGACAGGACCGACGATATCGATTGGTCGGGCAGGCGAATGCGCGCGCGATTTGAAACGAAAACCGAGTGACGTCACTCAGTACAAACTTCAGAAACGAACTGCAATACTGGTAGGAAAACAAAGCCAATGTTCCAACTAGCGAAGATCGAAGTTTCACAAGTGTGAATGCCGAGATGCGAGAAAGAAGAAGAATTCATAGATACCGTAATCCCGCTGTCAATTTCTTTCCGGAAACTCTGATTTATCAAACGCAATCTTACTGAATTCTAATTTTTTTCAGTTACACCATGTCAGTTCTCACATATTATGGTGAATTCAAAATGTTGCCTGCGGATAAACAGATAATTGCTTGCCGATGGGAAAGTGACCTCCGTATAAAAGAGGGAGTAGTGATCACACTTCAACCACTTCTGTTGCTTTTTCAACATCCCATGTAATTACATTTGTTTTGTTTAGATGACCCTCTCTTCTTTCGAACAACTATATGACGACGCTTATGGTTACATCTTCCGGTATCTAGATATTCGAGTGAGTCTTTTTTTCAATTCCGCTTATGACTCATGTACTATTATTCGCTCAGGCACGTTTGACTCTACGACATACATCTCGTACTATGAAGGAAGTGTGCTCTCGTATGGGAGAAGTGATGCCTATCTGGAAGAAAGGACAATCCTTTTCCCTTATCATCACTGGAGACGAATCCAAGGTAATGTTTACGATTTTATCTGGCTTAGTATTTTCTTTCTGTTTTAAGTACCGTTCTCCTTATCGCTTTCTCCTCTTTATCTTCTCTCTCTCTCTCTCTCTCTCTCTCTCTCTCTCTCTCTCTCTCTCTTCTATCTTCTTCCTCCAGAGTAAGGGAAAAACTCATGATCTCCGCAGAAACGGAAAAGAGGAGCGTCATTTTTCCACTCCCTTTTTCCGCCTACTTCTTTAGTACTTTCATCACATTAAACAAAAACTTTTTTCTTGGTATAGATTGATAAGCGGATGCGATTTGGTCTATGGGAGTGGTCATTTGCTCTCAAAGTCAGCACTGTCCATATGAAGTCCATATGAAATATTCGAGTAGAGGTACCTACCGTATGCCGATCAGAACCTATAGAGTGGTATAAAATTTTACACTTTCATGGTTATTACCTTCTAAAGTGCAAGCAAATGATTGATCCGACCATCATATTACATGTGTAGTCCCGAATATATACATGAATACATGAGTATATGTTTCGATCTCCAATCAATCACACTCGCGCTTTCATCTCTTTCCTTTCAGTCAATGTTTACAATTCATCCGCCTCTCTCTCTCTCTCTCTCTCTCTCTCTCTCTCTCTATCTCTCTCTCTCTCTCTCTCTCTCTCTCTTCTCGGAATAAGTGTGTGATCGATGACTGTGAAAAGACCGGTAGTTCCAACTTCACCCAACTTCAATGTCGAGCTGCCATCCTTCACGTTCATTTTCTGGAATAGAGTTGCATTATTGCAAGACGATGATTGGAGTCATTGAGTGAGTTTTTTTTGTCCTGCATTTTTGGTATTTATTGAATCTAGTGAACAACCCGTTATGTTACTGAATTTCATAGTTATGATATTGCATTCTCTATGAATTGAGTCATTTTTCTAAACGTATTTTATCAGAAACTGTAAAGCAACTTTCGACTTTATACTATACTATAAAGATACTTTATAAAACACTGTAAAACTCTGTAGGAGCTTCTATGAACATGTGTTTCCGTATCCCCGCTTGAAAGGGCACAGCTGCCACTCCCTCTCTCTCCAATCGATCCCATCGCATACTCTTTTTGTCCTTTCTTCCTCTTTCCATTCCCATACTTTGTCCGTTCACTGTCTTTCTTCCGTACTGTTATCAACAGCAGAGTTTATTCGTATCGTGATTACGAATGCATTTTTTTTTACAGCCTACATTTCGTAGCACTGCCTATATCAGCATATTTCACCAATTTTTATCGGACAAATAAGAATAGGTGAGTACTGTTACAGACTACGAAAATTCAATCTACTCAACCAGTGATTTGAGAGAGAGAGAAAGAGAAAGAGAGAGAGAGAGAGAGAGAGAGAGAGAGAGAGACTCTCCAAACTGTTCTTCGAGTATATTCGAAATGATATAATGCACTACTAGATATAAAAACAAATATTTTTTGAGATGGAGTTATGCTAATATTTAGGTGTGGAGCCGTGTCGGCTCGCTCGCCACATCACATACACACGTGCGATTATAAGACCATCATCGACTACGTATGTAACCCAATTATGTAACGCAATTGTTGCTCTGGGTTCATTCTTCGTCCGCTTCGCAGCTGGAGCAGGTTTCGGTTCTGAACTGTCGGATGTCGACAAGGAGTGCATGGAGAAGACGGTTAGCATCTTTTTTCGTCCACTTTGTGTCTACATGTACAGTAGTTATATTACTATATCCTATCTGACCAAAAGCAACCTACTTTATTTATTCGGATAAAGTGGTCAGACTGCTTTATCCAATTGGCTAAAGTGAAAAGTTCGACGGTTTGCGTTCATTCTGGTTGTAGTAGCGAATGATAAAGTAAGATTAAGTACGTTATCCTATCGGATCCAAAAAATAACTTTACCGATTGGATAAATTCGTCACTATTGTTTTAAAAAAACCGTATCCGATTGGATAAATTCGTCACTTTTGTCCAAAAACCCCGTATCCGATTGGATAAAAAAAAAAACAGTTTATTGGTATCGTGATTACGATTGCATTTTTTGCAGCCTACATTTCTCAACACTGCCTATATCAGTTTAATTCACAAATATCTATCGGACAAATAAAAATAGGTGAGTACTGATACCGACTACGAAAATTCATCCTGAGCTAATTGAGAGAGACATAGAAAGCGAGAGAGGAGGAGAGAGAGAGAGAGAGTGTGAGAGAGAGAGAATCAGAAAGAGAGAGAGAGAGAGAGAGAGAGAGAGAGAAAGAGAGAGAGGGGGAGAGAGAGAAATAGAAAGAGAGAGAGAGAGACTCTTCAAACTGTTATTCGAGTATTATCGAAATGTTATATTGTTATACTGGATCTAAAGTGTATTATTTGTTGCGATAAAGTTATGAGATTTCCTAGTGTTCAGGTGTGGAGCCGTGTCGGCTCGGTCGCCACATGCGATTATAAGACAATCATCAACTACTTCTGGAACCCTGCTGTGATCAGAAGGTCGGTAGTGATGTCGTAGTAGAGAAGTCAACGTCGAGAGATGGATCACCCGAGAAACTGAACAACAGCCAATATCTCGTTGTGATGAGTTACTTGATAGTCACCTGATAGTCACAAATGAAGTCAGGCCGAACGTACTGTTGTTATGGTTATGGTGTTGTACATAATCTAACGTGTTGTTCATGAAGATCGTCAACTCTGTGCTCCGGAAGTTTGCGGATGACAACGTCGTGAACAGGAAGCACATACGCACGTCCAACGTCGTTCTCATCAAGTGTCCGATCAACAAAGTGAGGAACTCGAGTATCGTCCTTGAAAAACATATCTTATCGGATGGAAGTCGTTGTTCGAGCGCGAATCACAACTTTATCCCAGTTGAATTTTTTTGAAAATAAAATAAACTGTGACACGAAGAAGTGAAGAGAGCAAGAGAACTACTTCTGTAGCCCTGTTGTGCTCAGAAAGTCGGTCGTGATGTCGTAGTAGAACATATAATTTCCAAACATGTGGACGACTTGATGGAGAAATAAAAAAATAAAGAGAAAAAGAGAAAGAGATACTGGTCCAAATAACTGATATAAATTGAACTTTTGGGTAGTACATACATCCGATCGGATACATTAGTCGTTCATACACTTACGCAACAAGTTTCCGTCATTATTAGATCACACCAGTTTCGTTTAGTGCCTTCTGGGAGACACGGCAACGTTTCTCGCGGCTATCTGAAACATTTACCCCGACGTAATTTTAAAGGAGAAACGACTCCAGCCTCGGATACCTGTATACAGTGGTATGAATCTATGATACTGGTGCAATGATGTTTTATACTGTTCTAGAACACCTTGTATATTGAGCTAGCTGATCCTGACTATTTCACCAATCATGTGCACATCTCCACATCTCCCAAAACCAAGGTAGTTCATTTGTTACAATTTCTTTGCATCCACTCACCTATAGTTTTGTTCAGGCGGATAGTTGGGGGCTTTGTGCATTTGACTACAGAAATGAAGATACTCATTTTCCGCGCGGGACCACACACCGGGCCACCGGTGACAATGATATCGTACCCTTCCAATGGCAACGAAAAATGGTCAAGCGCTTTCGAGAGCAGCCTGCGACATCATTTCCACCGATTGCCCGGTGTGTGGTCCCGAACGAAACATGAATATCTTCATTTCTGTAGTCAAATGCACAAGACTTCCAACTATCCCCTGGCGGAAACTATATGAATATGAATTTCGTATCGTGATTATGAATGCATTTAATTGCAGCCTACACCTCTCATCACTGCATATATCAGTATATCTCACCGATAGCTATCGGATAGAAACGAAACGGTAAGTACTAATAACGGAATTAGAAAAATCAACGTAAGCTAAAAACTGTTTAAGGATGCTCGAAAGAGCTATGGCACTGGAACGTACACGTGCATACCGGAAATATACAGCATCCCAACAGCACGTTCTAAAGTTCAAGGTCAGACAGCCTACTGTACTTTACAATTTTCGATAACATTCGGAATAACGGTTGCTGTAGGCAGGATTCGAATCCGAGACTGTGACAATTAGGTTTTTTAACACGTTAAGAGTTGAAAAAAGCCGCCAATGTAAATATAGTGGGCTCGAAAATTGGTTTCGTATTTTGTTCTTTTTACGAGATACATAGGGTGGTTAGAGAAAGATCACAGCACATACAATGAGGTTTTCAAATTGACAAAACTATGGACTAGGTTTACGTGACCAGCGAGAATCGAACCCGCGAACATAATTTCAGTAAACGAGAGAGTTACCGCTACGCTATTGTGGGGAAAGTTTTGTGATTTGGCATTGTGAGCCTAATATGAAATTTCACTGTGCAACAGTTTAAGGTTTACGGTAATGTTATACTATTGGTCCACATAATGTTTTTGACGAGAAATGGTTAGCAACGTTCGAACATAAAATGCTTTTAGGGATGTGGAAACGCCAACGTCACCGATATCAGACAGATGGTCTTGATGTTTAGTGACAACTAAGCGAGACCTACCAAGTTCAAGCAGCAATATGCAGAGGCGCGAGTATATTTCCATTGAAATTCGGGTTCATACACAAACTTTTTATTGATTGATTTGATATATGTTATGCAAATTCATGTTCGTATTTCACTTCGAATAACATACTGATTTGAACGTTTTGCACAGACCTTTTTTAATTCGTCAAATTTGTCAATTTTGTACAGAAATCCAGCGATGTAATGAACTTGTATGCATACTTATAAATAAACCTATGTATAATGAATAAATGGACATCCTGAAGCAATCGATAATCAATAAGCAGTCGAAACCTGAACAACGGAATTACCTATTTTCGATATGTTGTGTGATAAAAATATAGTTTCATATAAACTCGCACGTTCCAAACGCGCTCTCTAACTGTTAGCCTAGACCTGGGAGCGACAAGTTTAGGACATACACTTACGCTGCAGCGATCAAAAATAGAGAGAAAAATTTCTTTTCAAAACGTTTCTTGTGATACCATGAAAAACATAGTTACATAGTTGCACATACGGAACAAACACGACCTGTAGTACATATGTAGTATATTCAATGGCTTGCTTACCACCATTAAAATGTGTCATCCACCATAATTCTTCGCATACGAATGAACGACGGAGCTTGGCAATCAGGTAGAAAAGAAATTTCCAGGAAATTTAACGAAAGCCCATATATTTTCTCCTAAAAAAACTACTCGCGTAAAGAGAGTCAGTTTGTCTTGAACCAATTCAACAAAAGCGCATGCATAAAACGTTTACAAATACTAAAACAAACCTGCGCATATCGGATCGTTGAAGTAATCGATGAAATATAATCAATATCACAGAGATAGAGAGAGAGAGAGAGCGAGAGAGAGAGAGAGAGAGCGAGAGGGAGAGAGAGAGAGAGAGAGAGAGAGAGAGGGTGCAGGTTTGTGTTAGTATTAGTAAACGTTTTATGCATGCGCTGTTGTTGAATTGGTGTAAGACAAACTGACTCTCTTCACGCGAGTACTTTTAAGAGCAAATTATCTTTCAATCAAAACATGTGATCAAAACATAAGGATGGGTTTCTGAATCGAATATCCCAATACTGAGTGACTGGAATGAGATTTGAGTGTGAAACTTGGCAGAGAGTACTGTACAGTGATGGAGAAGGTCTAGAAATAAACAGAATGTCGATATACTATTATCTTATATTCAAATCGTATTTAAATGCCCACATAACCAAAAGAGGGGCTGGTAGCGGGTAGTGAGTGAGAGAGAGAGAGAGAGTGAGAGAGAGAGAGGGAGAGAGAAAAGAGAGAGAGATACAGCGGTAAATGAGTGTGCAAGGACCTTCTATGATGTGATACAAGATCAGAAATACTATGTATATACACAGTCTCTGGACCTTATTGGGGCCGAAACGGATATTGGGTTACTGTAGATTTAAAGAGTGGTTTATGGTTCACTGAAGTTCAGAAATTGTCCCGGAAGGATAATTAAAGTGACAATTTCACTTAAAGGAACAGTGGCGACTTATTTCTGCCACAACCTACCACAACTCCTCATTTTCACATGAGCAAAACATTTGGCAGTAACCGGAATCGAACCCGCGACGTTCGTGGGCCACAACGCAGCGCACATGCGCTGAGCCATTAGCAAGTGAGAGGCCGTCGTTCATTTGCGCTTATGTCTCCGACTCGAACGTGCAGTATTGAAGCGTTGGCGGGTAATTCAAATTTTCGTCTGCATCAGATTCGAAAGTAACGCAGAATCGTCGTTCTTTCGCGAAAATTGCAAATGTGTTAGGTTAATATATTTTTTTAATAATACTCCGAGTCAAAAACAAGTCGCCACTGTTCCTTTAAAAATGATATTATACTGATGAAAAGTTAATGGAAACATCAAATAACATCTAATAAACCTGAAAACTAGAACTTTTTTCATGATTTTAAACTATTTTTTGCCCCAAAAAATAGTTGATTTTGAATGCTTTGTTTGTAAAAAGTGAGGTTACATCACAGTTGAGTGTCTAAAACGTCTTGAATGACGGGAAATTTAAAATAAAATTTTGACATGAAATTCAGTTTCTAGCATAAACTTAAGGCGTAGAAGCCGATGAACACATCCCCATGTGATACGCATCTCTAGGTCAATAGTTATAGCCAGAATTTGTAAAGCGCGCCAATTCAAAATTCAAAATGTTACGAATGCGGATCAATAAAATTGTCACTTTAAACGTATTTTCAAGAGATTCTATGGTGGCGAGTAAGAATAACGCAGATTCATTCTGGAATGCGATTTGGTACTTGTAAGTAGTCATCTGCCCTCTGGGAGAGAATTGGTCGGAAATGGTTTAGGGTCCTAAAAGTGTCTGGAAAGAGATTTGAACGTTAAACTTCGCAGAAAGTGCCGTACAGTGTTGGAGAAAGTCTGGGAAAAAACCGCATGTCGATATATATATCATCTCGTTTTCGAATCGCATCTCAAAGCCCACATAACCGAATGAGGAGCTGGTAGTGGGTAGTGAGTGAGTGAGTGAGAGAGAGAGAGAGAGATAGACAGAGAGAGAGAGAGAGCGAGAGAGAGAGAGAGAGAGAGAGAGAGAGAGAGATAGACAGAGAGAGGGAGAGAGGGGGGAGGGAAGAGAGAAGAGATAATAGAGAGCAATCTGATTCATGAACTCAAATTAGCGGTTTGTTTGAAGTGTAGCAGTAGATACTGCGGGCAACTTCTGTTATCGAGGCAACATGAAAGAATGTCTATTGCCTCTGGCAGCAACCAGAAATAATATAAAACATATGATCACGAGTATGGTTCATTATTCCGACCTAAACTCGGCCTTCTCAGTATGTATGAGAATATTGATTCTACGAAGGTGAGTTATACTTTTTTATATTTGACTAGACCTCATTTGTGTTATTTTCGGATAGAGCGTGTCACCCAGGCAGTCTCCCTCCCCACTTTCGGAGCCGGCACAACCGCCATTCTGGACGAGCTGACTCTCCATCCCACTCACGCGCAGTCGGAAGGAGTCATCATGCATATGGAAGAGACAGAGGTTTGGAACAGTCACAGGTTTGGAACAGTCACAGATTTCAATCATGTCAATTAATGCTGTATGTGAATGTACACGGACATCATTTAAATGTTTTCAGAACTCAGAGAAGGATGATGAACCGTGTCTAGATCTCCAGCCCTCTCTATCTTGAAGCTGGAACACCATCTCAGCAATGTCAAGGGGAGTTTGCATGACTGGTCGAACAAGAGAAAAGAAAGGATGAGCGTTATAGGGTGAGTGAAGAAATTCTTCTCTGAAATGACCGCGACTCTCAAATATATTGAGATTTTCATGAGTTGTGTTGGTATTCTCATTGTAGTTGTTCTCATTGTAGCTTTTGTCTTTGTATTGTCTAAGATTTATTATAACTGTGGGTCCCACAATGCTCCTGCTGTAACTGTAAAGATAATGAACAGGGCTTCTGTTAACTTCGATGATTTTGTGTGATTAATTGATTCAATTGTTTGTTCATATATACCAGATAAAGATGATCTGTTTGCATGTTCATTCTCTTTAACTGATGCGCTCACGTGCCGCGCCCGCGCACACTCACACGCGGGTTCTGAGATACTTTTCAACATACATATCGTTATTGACACATCATTAGCTTTCGAACGAGCCCTGGAGACGAGCAGTACAACCCGAGGGCGAGGTGAGCGACCACACTACAAACTACACACTACAAACTATATACACAACGACAAACACATGTTCAATTAGAAAACAAATGAATGGGGGAGGAGAGAGAGATAGAAGTGGTGAACATGGTTTCGACTCCTGTCATCAGACCATGATTACCGTCCGACAATCCGGAGTCATCATCAGTGATGAAATTGTCAGACAGTTTCAAAATGAGTGTCTATTATACAAAAAATAGTAGCATAGAGGGTTACAAAATAGCAAAAGAGTAGGTTAATACATTCACATACACGTGAAAATAGAAAAGGAGTAGAAAGTGGACAAGGAATGTTTGGGACGACTGAATATGTCAGGTGATGGACTCTCAACTGATTTGGAACGGCTAGACACAGAGACTGAGAGTGCAGACAGGCAGAGTGGGTAGATCAGTGTATGAGACGCAGAGTATATCTGGTTGGTAGATCAATCCAAATTAATAGAACGACTGCATAAATCTTGTAAAATTGTTCTTTATGTTTAATTTATGCTTAAATAGTAGGTTGAGATTGGTCAGTATTGACGTGGCTATTTTATTTTTAATTACAGTTTTATCAAATCCATTTCTGCAGTAGATTAGATATAATTGAAAAGCTCTCGTTTTGAAATCTTGAAACATTGTTGAACAACGATATATTCTGATCAATTCTCCATGAAGACAGTTCAAAGGAATGCGCCTAGATATATTGCTACTTGAATGTGGAAAACGTATAACTTCAAATTGGTAATCATCTGTAGGAACCACAACGTGAGATGCAGAGAGTGAGGCGAAATCATGTAACATTTTCTCACTGGACGCATGATGTGCTCTAATTAGCATAGAACGATTCCCCCGTTCGAGCTAATTCCAACGGTATTTTATTTATAGGATCATGTACCCTGTAAAGTAGTGAAAATCGATAAAGAATGATATTATGACGTCATATTTCTTTGATCTAGCCGCCATTGCCCAAAATGAATAATGAAAAATGATGTCATAAGAGACGTGCTTCATCAAGTACTTTCAATTTCAATTATTTATCATTGCGTATTCAGAAAACATATGGGGACAAAAATGTGTGGCTGTAATAAGTGGTGCAACGTATTTGTGATTAAGATCAAATCAAAGAATGGTAAAACAGATACAAATGCGTATGGGACAATACAACAGACATATGTATATGAAATGAATGTACTCTGTTACATATACTGGGGAGACCGTACCCGTATCGATCAGGAAGCGCGGATGCGAGATGGTTCAATCATGCATTTTCTAACCTCCTCTTTGAAAGAACCGGTGTCTCTGATAGCTATAATGTTAGATGGTAAGGAATTCCATATTCGAAACTTGCGGTGAATGAATGTCTGTGTTCTAACGGACGGATCAAAAGAGGGTACGATTCGGTGGCAGTGAGAGTGTCTCGATGATGTGGATATGATATTATAGATGGCGGATGAGTCAAAGACGGTGCGACCGTGTACAATTTTATGTATGTAGGCAATATCATTGACTGCTCGTCGTGACTCGAGAGTCTCCAAGCCTAGCAGGCAGAGTCTGGCAGAGTATCCTAGATTGAAAATGCCATTTCTATGGCAGATTCGTCTGGTGAAATACCGTTGAACGCCCTCAATAAGATTCACTGAGCGCACATCGGTGGGATTCCAGAGCTCAGTACAGTACTCCAGCTTACAGCGATAATATGTCACAAATGCTTTGCAAAGAACGGCTAAGCTGCGAGTACGGTATGCTCTTAGGAAGTCATTGATTCCCCAAAGTGTGCGATCGACAATGCGTTTAATGTAGTCATCGAAAGAAAGGCGAGTAGAGATATACACACCAAGATCTTTAACACACTCAGGGGTTTCTAGAGTCACTGTGCCAAGTGAATATGCATACAGCGGATTTCGCTTGCCCAAGTGAAGAACCTGTGTTTTGCTAGCAGATATGGTGAGACCCCACTCAATCGACCACTCAGAAACACAGTCGACTGCTTGCTGAAACTTAGTGCGCGCGGTGAGATCGAGGGGACAGAACGCGTAGGACACTTTCAAATCGTCAGCATACAATGCGCAGCGAACATAGTCCGGCAAACAGTCGACAATGTTGTTAATAAATACATTGAAAAGAAGAGGCCCGAGACAGCTCCCCTGAGGAACACCGCAATTCACAGTGCGTGGGGAGGATAGACACTGACTGACAAGTACACGCGTTGTTCTATCGCACAGAAAAGATTTGATCCACGCGAGTGCACTGCCGCGAACACCAAGTGAGTGGAGCTTCTTGAACAACATGGAATGATTTATGCAATCAAACGCCTTTTTGTAATCTACATAAAGGCAGTCGACTACTTGCCCGTCGGTGAGATCACGCGACCACTGGGCATGACACTCAACGAGCTGTGCGCATGTGGATCGGCCCGCGCGGAAACCGAATTGGCGAGAGGTGAGAAGGCAGTGTTTTTCAAAGTGCTCTGTCATCTGCGCCGCGCAAATCCTCTCCAGCAGTTTGGAAAGTGTGGCAGTGAGAGCAATGGGACGGTAGTTGACTACCTCACTCTGGGACCCACCCTTGTGGATGGGTCTCACATACCCTATCTTCCATATAGGAGGAACGACACACGCGGAAAGAGACTGCTGGAAGAGGAGAAAGATTGGAGTGACTACAGAGTCTACAGTGTGCTTCAAGAAAATATGCGTTATCCCATCTGGTGACGTATTGATTTTTGGCGCGAGTGAGCGTATTGTTTTGGCAATGAGAATGTGGGTAATGTGAAATTGATTGATTGAATGGGAAGAATCAGTGAGTGGCGCACCAGACGGGATTGGTAGATTAGAATACACTGAGTCAAAGTACTCTGAAAAAGCCTCTGCCTTCTCACTCTCATCATGAATGTACACGCCATCAGCAGAGCTTATTGGGCCGATTCCATCTGCGGGGTTCAGCCTAGATCGAACGTGTTGAACTGATCGATTAAATCACACAAAGCGTAGCGCTGTTATTATCAACGATTATATTCATAATTTAACTAATGATGACGTCATCAGTGCTTTGATCTAGCCGCCCTCTGTTGCACTTCCCCTATGTAAGTGCCCGCTCAGGTGCGCGCGCGCCGTGCGGAATTAGAGCCCAATGTGAACGATGAACTCTATGAACATTATATATTTTTGAAATTAGCTTGAAACGAACTACAGTAATGAATTATTTGCTATACCATATGTCCACATCTGAAAATCTCATTGTGGTCCCTAAATCATCTGTTTTATTATATAATTTAGTTTTCACATTATTTTGTTCTCATTGAATGTCCAGATCTAAGAAAACAGCGGTGAACGGTGTACTATTGGTGTGTTCTAATGTGAGTGAAGAGTGGTATACATTTTGTGTTATTGCATTTAAAATGGAAGAGTTTTGTTTGTAAATTATTAGGAGATCATCCACATAGCGCATGCATTGTAATTTACAATTCTTTAATTCATTTTTGTTTTTCATGCGTCTTGAAAGGAAAACAAAACTAACACTACAGTTCTTCCATCATCTCTCTTTCGTCAGACATTGTTGGGAAAGCAGTGGACGATATGGGCACACTGCGAGCGAATAGGAGACCGCATCTCAGCGAGGTATGTATGACTGTATGTACCTATTTATCTCCCACTATTACTATGAGATGAAGAGAGAGAAAGAGAGAGAGAGAGACGGGAGAGGGGAGAGAGAGAGAGAGAGAGAGAGAGAGAGAGAGAGAGAGAGAGATCCTTCATATCTTCCCGACTCGCTACGGCCAGCACAGCGGCCACGTTCTATTTCTCGATCGAGCCGTGTATTTGTTCATGCAGTGAGTTGTTTCTTGTTACAGTTGGTCATTTCGGTCAAAGTTAGCCGGTTTTTGCGTCTTGAAATCCTTTGTATTATCGATATCCAATTTCAACTTCCCAGATTCGTCTGTCTCGGCCGCACCACAAATATCACCAGTGCAGGTGTGAAGCAGTTTGTGAGGTGAGTAGATTCCCCTATCGTAATCCTTAGGAAAAAAGGTCAAACCATTCTCTTACCGTGATCGTAAGAGAACCAGTCAGATCAAAATATTCTTCTAAACCGGAACGAAGTAGGTCAAATTATTCTCCTACCGTAATCCTAAGGAAACGAAGTAGGTCAAATTATTCTGCTACCGTAATCCTAAGGGAACGAAGTAGGTCAAATTATTCTACTACCGTAATCCTAAGGGAACGAAGTAGGTCAAATTATTCGTATACCGTATTCCTAAGGGAACGAAATAGGTCAAATTAATCTCCTACCGTATCAATTCAATTCAATTCAACATTTATCCGGTATCGCATTATGTGATCATAACTCAAAACATCAATCATTCACAGAGTAGCGCCGGGAAGCAAAATTCTTCCATCTTGTCGCATCAGCGTCCGCGGCCACACTCTTCCATTCCTCCTCGAGGGTCCTCCTATTGGTCTGGATCGTCTTCTTGAATTCGTCGCTCCACTGTAGATGGGGGCGACCGGCCTTGCCTTTCCTTGGCGGGTTCCAATCGATCACGCGTCGCGTCCATCGGTCGTCGTTGCAAGTCATGATGTGGCGGGCGAACCTCCACTTCCTTGATCTCGCCTCGCACAGAACGTCTCGTAATCCCGTCAGTCGTCGTATATCCTTGCACGGCACTTTGTCCAGCAGAGTCAACCTCCTACCGTAATCCAAAGGAAACGAAGTAGGTCAAACTATTCGTCTATCGTAATCCGTAATCCGAAGGGAACGAAGTAGGTCAAATTATTCTCCTACAGTAATCCTAAGGGAACGGAGTAGGTCAAATTATTCTCCTACCGTAATCCTAAGGAAACAAAGTAAGTCAAATTATTCTGCTACCGTATGCCTAAGGGAACGAAGTAGGTCAAATTATTCTACTACCGTAATCCTAAGGAAACGAAGTAGGTCAAATTATTCTCCTGCCGTAATCCTAAGGAAACGAAGTAGGTCAAACTATTCTCCTACCGTAATCCTAAGGGAACGAAGTAGGTCAAATTATTCTCCTACCGTAATCCTAAGGGAACGAAGTAATTCACAAATTATTTTCTTACCGTAATCCTATGAGAACGAAGCAGGTCAAAATTATCCCCCTTTCATACTAAATTTTACTATGGTGTCTGTCTGTCTGTCCTTCCGGAGAGATATCTCTTTTCAAAGTCTACTCTAACTACTCATTTTTTCTAGAAAGTTTCTTCATTACCTGAGAACGCAAAATTCCAAATATCTCGTCAATAGCGATCTCCTAATCATAGTTATCACCTAATCTCTTAACTATGGAGAAAAATTTCAAAATACTTCAATTAGAACGAAATTTGGAGGGTAGGTGAATCGACCTAGAAAAAGTCGATAGCCGCGATACCAGCTGCCTGTGACCTCATCTTCATGCCCAAATAAGCGAATGTACCCAAAATGCACCCAAAATTCATGATCTTAGATTTCTCTAAAAATTGAACAGAAGAAAGATTACGTATAATAGATTATAGAAACTGGTTTCCTTTTTTGAAAAGTCACCAAATATGGCGAATATGATCGACTTTTCGTACAGACGAGATAGAGGGTCCAATTTGTAAACTTAAGCTTTTATGGGCAAAAAAGCCCTTCTGTCAAAGTTTCATATCGATCGGACTTTGTCTTCATACAGTATTAGACATTTTCTGAGCGCGCGTTACTTGCTGGGGTCGCGCCCACCGGATTGCTCGCTGCCAGCCGCCAGGTCAAATGATCGATATCGAATAGTTGGCATTCGCAATCACTGACCCATATCCACTCAGTTGTGTCTTTTTTGATAGGATTATGTCTATATATAACAATAATGGATTGAGTCAGTTGAAAAAAAAGACAAAATGTGTAGCTTCAACTAATAATTTCCACGAAACGACGAGTTTGAGGTTCTAAAAGACAAGGAAAGTGTTTCATGACAAGTTCAGTCAATAAATTATGTTTTGTTAAGATCAATCCAATTGCAAACTCTATCAAGTTACTTCAGACATGTGCACAACGAGTTTGTGCGCGCCAGCCGGCTTATTTTCTTTCAGCTGTGTCATCTCGAAGTCATTGTAGACGTGATATAGAAATATGGACTGTTTTCTTTTTGTTAGTTGAAACTACATAGGTTTTGAGTTCATTACTTGAACAATTAGAGCCTGAAATTCCGCTTATTGATGCAGTACAGTGACGAGTGGAAGTGAGGTGAGGTGAGAATCGATTTCACCTTACATGTCATTTGGCAAGCACAGGCGGTCGAATTATATTTTTCAGAACGTGAGAGAGTAGACAGCAGGAAGAGTAGACAGTAGACAGAAGAGAGTAGTAGTAAAAAAGTTGTTTTCACATAACTGTCTCTCGAAAGTCGCAGTGACTGCTGCAGACGTGAGAGTAGAATAGTAGATAAAAGGTGCCATAGTACTGTCTCTAGAAAATTGTTGTCACCGATGTGGTGACGTGAGAATAGACAAGAAAAAGACAGAGAGACAGAAAGAGAGAGAGAGAGAGAGAGAGAGAGAGAGAGAAGAGAGAGAGAGAAGAGGGAGAGAAGAAGAGAAGAGGGAGAGTAGACATAACTGTCTATTGAAAGTCGCAGTGACTGCTGCAGAGGTGAGAGTAGAAGAGTAGATAAAATGTGCCATAGTACTGTCTCTAGACAATTGTTGTCACCGATGCAGAGACGTGAGAAAAGACAAGAGAGTGAGAGAGAGAAAAAAAGAGAAGGAAGAGAAAGAGAGAGAGAGACAGAGAGAGAGAGAGAGAGAGAGAGAGAGAGAGAGAGAGAGAGAAGATAGGAGAGAGGAAGAAGAGGAGATATAACTGTCTCTCCATAGTCGCAGTGACTGCTGCAGACGTGAGAGTAGAAGAGTAGACAGAAGGTGCCATAGTACTGTCTCTAGAATTTTGTTGTCACCGCTGCGGAGACGTGAGAATAGAGATAATAGATAGTGAAAAAGAGAGAGACGGAGGTGGAGAGAGGAAGGAGGGTAGAGAGGGAGAGACAGAGAGAGGGAGAGAGAGAGAGAGGGGGGAAGAGGTAGGGGAGAGATATGGAGGAAGAGGAAGTAATGAGTTGAAAATAGAGAAAACTAGAAAGAAAACAGAAGAAAAAAGTAGGTGAGAGATAGTTGAAACAGACAGAACTTGAAAGAGATACATGTTTCTACGCAAAAAGCAACTATTTTTCTATTTTGTCTATTTTTGTATCTTGTATGCCTAGTGCGGAGGCGCGCGACAGCGCGCCGGAGCGCTAGTCCCCCTTGCATACTAATATTTACTATGGTGTCTGTCTGTCCTTCTTTCCGGAAGGTTATCTTTTTTCAAAATCAGTATTATCACTTCACTTCTTCTAAAAAGTTTCTTCAAAACCCCAGTACGCAAAATTCCAAATATCTCGTCAATAGCGATCTCCTAATCATAGTTATCACCTAATCTCTTAACTATGGAGAAAAATTTCAAAATACTTCAATTAGAACCAAATTTGGAGAGTGGGTGAATCGACCTAGAAAAAGTCGATAGCCGCGATACCAGCTGCCTGTGACCTCATCTTCATGCCCAAATAAGCGAATGTACCCAAAATGCACCCAAAATTCATGATCTTAGATTTCTCTAAAAATTGAACAGAAGAAAGATTACGTATAATAGATTATAGAAACTGGTTTCTTTTTTTGAAAAGTCACCAAATAGGGCGAATATGATCGACTTTTCGTACAGACGAGATAGAGGGTCCAATTTGTAAACTTAAGCTTTTATGGGCAAAAAAGCCATTCTGTCAAAGTTTCAGATCGATCGGACTTTGTCTTCATACAGTATTAGACATTTTCTGAGCGCGCGTTACTTGCTGGGGTCGCGCCCACCGGATTGCTCGCTACCAGCCGCCAGGTCAACAGATCGATAACGAATAGTTGGCATCCGCAATCACTGACCCATATCCACTCAGTTGTGTCTTTTTTTGATAGGAATATGTCTAAATATAACAAGAATGAATTGAGTCAGTGGAAAAAGACAAAATTTCTATCTTCAACGAATAACTTTGACAAAACGAAACGTTGAAGGTTGAAAGTTGAGTAAAATGTTTCTAGACGTCAATAGATAGTGTTTTCTAACAATCAAATCAACCTCAAACTGTTTCAAACTCCTTCACACGTGCGCACAACGTGTTAGGGCGCGCCAGCCGGCTTCTTTTCTCGAAGTCGTTGTAGACGTAATATAGAACTGTGTACTGTATATTTTTTTCAGTTGAAAGTAAGTTTTGAGTTTATTACCTGTACTCTTCTACATATTCAGCCTGAAATTCCGCTTTTCGATGCAGTACAGTACAGTGTCGAGTGGAAGTGAGGTGAGGTGAGAATCGAATTCACCTTACATGTCATTTGGCAAGCACAGGCGGTCAAATTATATTTTCAGAACGTGAGAGAGTAGACAGTAGGGTAAGAAGACAGTAGATAAGAGATTAGTACTTTCTGTTTAAAAAAAGTTTTTACATAACTGTCTCTCGAAAGTCGCAGTGACTACTGCAGATGTGAGAATAGAAGAGTAGACAGAAGGTGCCATAGTACTGTCTCTAGAAAGTTGTTGTCACCGATGCAGAGACGTGAGAATAGACAAGAGACAGACAGAAAGAGAGAGAGAGAGAGAGAGAGAGAGAGAGAGAGAGAGGAGGGAGGAGAAGGAGGGAAGAGAGAGAGTAGGCATAACTGTCTCTCGAAAGTCGCAGTGACTGCTGCAGACGTGAGAGTAGAAGAGTAGACAGAAGGTAACATAGTACTTTTTTCTAGAATGTTGTTGTCACCGCTGCGAAGACGTGAGATTGGACAAGAGAGAGAGAGAGAGAGAGAGAGAGAGAGAGAGAAGAGCAGAAAGGAGGGAGAGTAGGCATAACTGTCTCTCCATAGTCGCAGTGACTGCTGTAGACGTGAGAGTAGAAAAGTAGACAGAAGGTGCCATAGTACTGTCTCTAGAAAATTGTTGTCACCGATGCGGAGACGTGAGAAAGATGGGGAGAGAGAGAAGGTAGGAGAGAGAAAGAGGAGAGAGAAGGGAGAGTAGACATAACAGTCTTTCGGAAGTCGCAGTGATAGTGATTACTGCAGATGTGAAAGTAAGAGTGAAAGAGGTGACGAAAGGTGGAAGTAGACAGAAGAAAACATAGTAATGTCTCTAGAAAGTTTTTGTCACATTGAAAGAAAAAGATGCAGTAGACAAACAAGAGCATATGTAGTATTAGTATTGTCTCTAGAAAATTGACAGTAGAGTAGACAATAGAGAATATGATACTGTTTCTAGAGAACATAATACTGAGAGAGAAAGAGAAAGAGAGAAAGAGAAAGAGAGAAAGAGGTAGGGAGACAGTGGTAGAGGGAGAAGAGAGAGAGGAGAGATAGGGGAAAGTAGAACTGTGTCGAGGGGAGAGAGAGAGAGAGAAAGCGAGAAAGAGAGAGAGAGAGGGGCGGGGGGGGGGGGGAAGAGGAGGGAGATAGGATGGAAAGTAGACAGAACAGTGTAGAGGAGAAAGAGATGGGGCGGTATACATCTGTGAAACATAAAATAGGTGAAAAAGAAGTAGGAGAGATAGTTAGAAAAGACAAAAAAATCAAGCTACATATACAAAATACAAAGAACTTGAACACTTCAACTACAACCCTTGCGTGAATAGTTCTATGCTCGCAATAAGTTGCGCGCGGTGGGGTAGATCAGAGGAAGACGGACTATTCTTCTATTTTCTTTTTCGTATACCTAGTGCGTAGGCGCGCGACAGCGCGCCGGAGCGCTAGTCAGGTGACTTATAAGGTGACTTAAGTCACCTGATAAGGCAAGCGCTATCGTGAACAACCTAATCAGGTGTTTTTTCCCTTTCTAGAACTTCTTTTCTTAAGGTGAACGAGACAAAAGTGCTGCCTATAATGGAGTACAGCGTCGAGGCACTGATCAACGTAAAAAAATACGTATTGGGAACCTGTCGAGAAAGTTCAACGGAGATTCTCAAAAAGACTGGTACCTAACATGAGTTAGCAAAAAAATATATCGATATCCTTTCACCCTCCTCTCTCCAAAGCCTTTTTACCCCATTCTGAAACCCCCTAAAAGCTCAAACCATCCCTTAACGAGCTACCGCTTACAAGGCCCACATCTGGATCCACAAAGGCTCAGATTTGGGCCTTTCGAAAATCGTGAATAACTCGGTCAGTTTTTGGTCATTCCAGTTTAGTGTAATAGATTTCTCGCCAAACCAGAATTCCAACGATATATTATTACAGGCACTATAAGTTTATCGCACAGTGCTCGGAAACGTACCCCCGCAAGGTTCGAGCGAAATTTGTTGTCTCCGAATTTTGCAGAAACAACTTTTTTCGTATTCAATTCGGCATTCGCGTTCCAAAAAATAAAAGGTTTATCATATGTTTACTAACAACTTTACTCAGTACCGTCCATCCAAAAGTTTCACTCGGCTCACCAAGCCGTTTCCGATCCGGGCGCTGATTGGTCGGCGCGCACCGAAACTCCGCCTCCCACCTCGAACCAGCAAGGTCAAAAAGTGGTCCAAAAGTGGGTTTAAGCGCACAACTTTATACAATCGGATTTACTATGCATGAGGTGTATAAATATGATCACGGAATAAAAGTTAATCATGAAGATAATTTACAAATTTATCCAATCGGATAAAAATGAAGTTTTTGAAAATGAGAGAAACTGTGATAGCAAGAAATGATGAGAATGAAAATCATAATCTTTATATTTTGAAGATTTACAACACAGTATTTGATGTAGTTTATATATGCAAATGGGATTCCGAACATGATGTTGGACGCGTTTTCCGAGTTGTCGATGCGTTCTCGTAAGTTATTTAGTTATCGCTTGTTGCCATAACTTGAACCATGTCGCTCGAACCTTCTTCACTCACAATCATCAACTCTCCGATCTAAAAAACAAATACTTCATCAAGGGACAAGGAAGTGATCGGACCTTGCTTCTGAACCGATGAAGGCAGAGGTACATAGGGTATGGCGAGAGCTTCGAATGCTGCCAGCATAGTGTGGAGACGCATCTGAGAATAATTTATAACTTTATCTCAACAAATAAGAAACTTTAGATCCAGTATAACAATATAACATTTTGATGATAATCGAATAACAGTTTGAAGAGTCTCTCTCTCTCTCTTTTTTACTCTCTATCTCTATTACAATCTCTCTCTCTCTTTCTATTTCTCTCTCTCTCCCTCTCTCTCCCTCTCTCTCTCTCTCTCTCACTCTCTCTCTTCTCCTCTCTCGCTTTCTATGTCTCTCTCAATTCGCTCAGATTGAATTTTCGTAGTCTGTATCAGTACTCACCTATTTATATTTGTCCGATAGATATTTGTGAAATAAACTGATATGGGCAGTGTTGAGAAATGTAGGCTGCAAAAAATGCAATCGTAATCACGATACGAATAAACTTTTTTTTTATTCAATCGGATACGGAGTTTTTGGACAAAAGTGACGAATTTATCCAATCGGATACGGTTTTTTTTTTGGATCCGATAGGATATCGTACTTTATCTCACTTGATTATTCGCTACTTCCACCAGTATGAACGCGAATTTTTCACTTTAGCCAATTGGATAAAGCAGTTTGACCACTTTATCCGAATAAATAAAGTAGGTTGACCTTTTGGTCAGATAGGACATAGTAATTTAACTACTGTACACACAAAGTGGACGAGAAAAGATGCTAACCGTCTTCTCCATGAACTCCTTGTTGACATCCGACAGTTCAGAACCGAAACCTCCTCCAGCTGCGAAGCGGACGAAGAATGAACCCAGAGCAACAATTGCGTTACATAACTGGGTTACATACGTAGTCGATGATGGTCTTATAATCGCACGTGTGTATGTGATGTGGCGAGCGAGCCGACACGGCTCCACACCTAAATATTAGCATAACTTTATCTCGAAAAAATACTTTTTTTTATATCTAGTAGTGCATTATATCTTTTCGAATATACTCGAAGAACAGTTTGAAGAGTCTCTCTCTCTCTCTCTCTCTCTCTCTCTCTCTCTCTCTCTCCCTTCCCCCTCTCTCATTTTCTATTTCTCTCTCAATGCGCTCAGTGATGATTGAGTTTTCGTGATCTGTATAAGTTATCAGTACTCACCTATTCTCATTTGTCCGATTTATACGGTGAAATATACTGATATAGGCAGTGTTGAGAAATGTAGGCTGCAAAAAATGCAATCGTAATCCACGATACGAATACACTGTGCTGTTGATAAAAAAAACAGTACGGAAGAAAGGGACAAAGAATGGACAAAGTATGGGAATGGAAAGAGAAAGAAAGGACAAAAAACATGCGATGGAATTGATTGGAGAGAGATGGTGGGTGGCAGCTGTGTCCTTTCAAGTGAGGATACGAAAACACATCATGATGGGGATGAATTTCATATCTACAGTAACTGTAGATTGAGATAATCGATAATGTTTTTGAAAAAGAGGGGGAACCAACCAAGGCATGCGGTATATTGAAGGTGAGATGAAGGAGACGACCCCGGCAGCACGAACTAGTCGGAATAATGCTGAAAAGGGTGATGGAGGTCGGCGCACGCACTGACGACTCACGTTTTCGACAGAATCCAATCGGTCCTCTAGTTCTGCGACCCGTTTCGGAAAGTTGGCTTTGAGGAAGGTGACAGACTCGGCGAGAGAAACGAAAACGCCTTCCATGCTCCTACAGTTTGACAGTGTTTCATAAAGTACCTTTATAATATAGTATAAATTCGAAAGTTGCTTTATAGTTTCTGATAAAATACGTTTAAGAAAATGACTCAATTCATACAGTTAGAGAATGCATTAACATAACTATGTAACGTAATAACATATCGGGTTGTTCATTAGATTCAATAAACACCAAAAATGCAGGACAAAAAAACTCACTCGAGGACTCCAATCATCGTCTTGCAATGATGCAACTCCATTCCAGCAGTCATGCGAACCTTGGGAGCACGACGAACGAAGAACTGGAATTGGAGAAGTTCGAGAAGAAACAACGTTTACATACGGACTGACGCTAGTCTACCGATACCTCAAATATCCATCTCTTTCGCGTTCATTTTTTGTACTTCGTTCTCAGTGCTCACCTTTTCATTTATATCCGATAGAAATCGGTGAAATATACTGATATAGGCAGTGATGATAAATACATATGCTGCAATTAAATACATACGTAATCACAATACATATGAATTGTGCTTGATAACAGTGATGAAAGTACGAGAGAACAGCATTGAACGGACAAATTATGAGAATGGAAAGAGAAAGAAAGGAGAAACAGAGAATGGATAGGACATTGATTGGAGAGAGAGAGAGAGACATAGAGAGATAGCGAGAGAGAGAGAGAGAGAGAGAGAGAGAGAGAGAGAGAGGGAGAGAGAGAGAAAGGCAGCTGTACCCTTTCAAACGAGGGTGCGACAACACATGTTCATAGAATGATAGATTGCTGAATTGAAAACGGTCTGTAACAGTATAGAAAAACGAGTCAAATTTGAATAAAACCATTGTTCATAGAAAGCATGATTTAACATAGTGAAAAACATGAATAAAAACAACAACAATTTATATCATTGATACACGGTTTATGAACGCAATTGTAAACTTTATCCAATCCGATAAAGTAGATTATTTTGAACCTAGCATGAAACTGTGATAGCCAAATGTGAAGCGAGAATGGGTATAATCATAAGTTATACATTCATGGTTGGTGCATGGACAATATTGACAATTTTATCTAATCGGTTGAATTGATAGATTTATCCAATCGGATATTTTTGAATTTTCAGAAAATGCAAGAAACTGTGAAAATGAGATGCCAAAAGATATCTAATGATGTGTCAATAACGATATGTATGTTGAAAAGTGTCTCAGAATGAGTGCACTTGTATGTACACCACACCATGGTGCACCTGTGCCGCCGATCCGCATTCTCCAAGGCCTTGCGAGGGATGCGCACAGCTTCCTAAACATATCCATTCGGCTATACTACATAGTTATTCATATCACACATGAACGCACCTGTGCTCGCGCCGCGTTTGTAATCACAAGCTACATGACGATAAAAAAACAGTGAGGGCGTTGTGCTCAGAAACGAGGAGATCTCCACTGGACGGGTCAGCCTATTCATTCACATTGCAGATGTCACCATTACAATCATCTACCTTGCATTGAATCGTGGAGTTGATGATATAGTTGTATACGTGGATGTATGCCGCAACTTTCTCCTTGTCGGGATTGTGGAGGGAGACACGAATGCAAGCCTGGACGACGGTTACGACGGTTACGCATTCAATTTCAGCAGTTACTCACGGTTGAGACAAGTCCAAGTCTCTCCTTAAGGAACTCGTGTGCATAGTCCTTCTCGTTGAGAAGATTCTTCGAGTGCCTGCAATTAACACGTCGTTCATTCGGGATTCAACAATCAAACTCACGGGAGTCCTTCCCAAAGCCTTCTCGGGATGTAATTGCACAGGGCAGGAAGACGTGACCGTAAATGTCAATGCCGAAGTCACTCTTTCCCTTGGTGAGCTCGACGGACCGCGCTAGGAGACGATCCCCCTACAGCAACAGTATCTCTCGCAGCACTTTTCGAGGGAGAGAGAGAGAGAGAGAGAGAGAGAGAGAGAGAGAAGAAAGAGAAGAGAGAGAGAGAGCGCGGTGGAGAGAGGGGGGAGGTGTAGGGAGAGAATTGTGAAAACTATCGAAAAATAATCACCTTGATCAAATAGATCATCTCATACATATAATAAGGGATGCCGAGTGTAGATCGAACACTTACCGTGACCATATTTATACTACCCTTGATAGGACTTTTGCCATAGGCAATAGACAGATGCTGATCGCTTCTTTTGTGTTGCCCGAAAACATATATTGCCCGCAGTATACATGATACACTTCAAACGAACCGCTAATTTGAGTTGATCAACCAGATTACATGTTTTCCCTCCTCTCATCTCATTTCACCTCGATGATACCTCTCCAACCATCTATCATTGTATCATACTCCCTATCTCCCGATAATCACTCAATTATCTATCACTGATATCATCCTGATCACTTGTCATATCACTTGAGAGAAGAGAGAGAGAAAGAGAGAGAGAGAGAGAGAGAAAGAGAGAGAGAGAGAGAGAGAGAGAGAGAGAGAGAGGGGGGGAGAGAGAAGAGAGTAGAGAAGAGAAAGAGAGAGAGAGAGAGAGAGAGAGAGAGGGGGGGGGGAGAGGAGGAAGTTATGATATTCTCTTTCTTCCTCTCTTTTGGTTTGTGATATCCCAAGTTATCAAATCATACTTTAGTCTCACTTATTGCCCTGGTCATTTATTATAGAATATAATCACATTATGAGGATTTCAAATAGTTTCCTGATTGATCCGCCAGCCTCTACTGGAAACCAACACAGCAGAAGCGATACGCAACGGGAGAAAGAGAAAGAAAGCAAGAGAAGATTGAGAAAGAGAAGAGAGAGGCGGAGAGAGAGAGAGAAAGAGAAGCAGGTGTGTGTTAGTATTTGTAAACGCTTTATGCACCGCTTTTGTTGAATTGGGTCAAGACAAACTGTCTTTCTTTTGAGTGTAACCACTCATTCAAAAAAAAAAAATCCGGCGTTCGCGTTTCGCTTTTGGCGTAACCGTTTCTTACGACCATTTCACCATAGCCGGCGTGGTCAAATAGATAGCGAGCTCGTCTAGTAAGCAGGCGACGCGGATTCGATATTCCAATTAGCGGTTTGTTTGAAGTGTATCACATGGGTACTGCGGGCAATA
The DNA here is from genome assembly GCA_963966185.1 of Rhabditoides inermis. Lineage (NCBI taxonomy): Eukaryota > Metazoa > Nematoda > Chromadorea > Rhabditida > Rhabditidae > Rhabditoides > Rhabditoides inermis. Next base: position 153,499 of record CAWZYM010000109.1, on the reverse strand, counting down.
TGTGTTTTCGGGCAACATAAAGAAGCGATCAACAGATGTCTATTGCCATTGGCTACATTCCTATAAAGGATTAGTATAAATATGATCACGGACTAAATGTTAATCATTCCGACCTAAACTCGGCTTTCTTTATTATATGTATAACACTATCTTCATATTTTCTGAAGGTGAGTATCCCATCTCTCGATCATGTTTTTTTCATGATTCCGTAATTAGGTGAATATTTTCAAACAAATCATTATTAAAAGGCTGCAAATTTCGTGTAAAAAACCAATTTCGCGCTCTCTCTCTCTCTCCCTATATCTCTTCTCTCTCTTTTTACTCGTGTGATCATCAAAATGATTCAACCTTAACTTTTCAGATCACGGCTGTTTCCTCTCTTCTCCGACCATCTCTCGTAACGTGGACAGTAGAGCCAACGACATCCCCGCCTATCACGACCGCACCTTCCGTCCTCTTTCAAGTCTGTCCTCCAATGGTAGCTATCAGTCCACCCCAATCGATATCTCATAACCATGTACGCATTTGTCTTTTCATGTCAATAAATATATGTTCACTGTGAAACTTGTTTATTTCTAACATTACAGGACCGGTTCGTAATTTTTTTTGTTTTTATTGTTGGTATGGCATTTATCTCACTACTCATATAAAGGATATAGCCGTACCAATTGCGCTAACCATTCGGCCATTCGCCTGTTGGCAGACCGGCTCATTTTCGATTGAGGGCGCTCATTTCGTCACGTCACGAATTTCTCGAATTCTCCTTTTCACGTCTCCCATTTCTCACATTCGAGAATCTCGTCTCGAGGTAACGCGCCGCGTTGTCTCGTCTCGAAATGACGAAATGATGATCGCGCGTGGACCATGCCCTAGATATGATTCATCGTCAGTGTAAACCCGGCGCAGATTGCTCTTTGTCCGCTCTGATATGCGCTCTCTCCTATGGTCGCTCAGGCCTCTCAGCGAGTGACTGATTTCTGCAGCTGGATTCAGACGGCGGTTCAATGCGTTGACAACAAACATTGTCAGTCGTATTTGTGCGTCAAATGAACATGAAAGCATTTATTATCTTTAAAAAGGACTGGCGTAAAAGTAGAGTTTGTGTTATTGTTTATTCGACGTAGTGCAACAAAAGCTCATGCATTATTCTATCAGTCGAAATAGTCAACAAACCTGCTCTTTCTGCATTGAAATGTAGGAGAGCAATTATGTTACATCTCCGTATTAACGTTGAGACATCGACTATAGACTATATCTGGTTTAACGATTCGAGCAGGTTTGTGTACTATTTCGACTGATAGAATAATGCATGAGCTTTTGTTGCACTACGTCGAATAAACAATAACACAAACTCTACTTTTACGCCAGTCCTTTTTAAAGATAATGAATGCACTTTTATTGTATTTCATGGAAATACAATTACATTAGCATAAACCACAAAACACTTTTTTCAACAAAATCAACATTTCACTTCTCTTGTTGAATCCAAAATCGTGTAAATTTTGCAAAAAAAAAAGTGTTCAGTTAAGGCTGATAGGGAAGTTTACCATTCCAATGTCATTTCATTGTAAAACCATATAGTACAAAAACTTTGCCAACACCCGGAGTCGAACTCGAGCCTTGCGTATCAACGGGCGCAATCGCTAACCACAACACCACAGTGCACACGGAGCGCGCCGCAAATCGAGAGATATCAGTGCGACCCACAGGCAGTGCCGGAAAATGCACCTCGCTGACTGCCGGGAGCGAAAGTGCGCCCCCCCCCCTAGAAAACCATTCGTCAATTGCCGGATAGCCCGCGCTCGGGGGGCGCGCGCGCGTATCTCGCTTCCGAGAAGAGCTAGCGATACCAAAATCGAAATGTAACCATTTTCTAACATTCTGATAACATCTATCAGCATCACATTGTTCTCGCAAAGGTTCTAAGGGACCTTTCTCTCAATCGCGGCTTGCGTATTCTAGCGCGCGGGTATTCTTAAAGGCACAGGGGCGTTTAGAATTACCAAGGTTGATCGAAATTCACTATAGAGAACTTGGCAAAACTGATCGCACATAACGGGAATCGAACCGGCATAACAAGGTTCGTGAACCGTGAGCGTTACCACAACACTACAACGACATGTGCTGTCGATCTCATATCGACGAGATGCGCACAGAGCTCAACTTTCCGATAAGCATTTTGGCGCGAAGTTCGAATTCGCCTTACCAAGCTTCGCACGTGAACATGTTGGTGAGCGTGTAGGTAACGCGGAAACGCCGTTCTTTCGCGTTTTCTTTGATTGTTTCGTGTTTCTATGGGTCAAGCAATGAAACGAAGTCAAAAACTAAGCGCCCCTGTGCCTTTAACACAAACCAACCACCGCTGCGCGCTGGTTGTAATATATCGGTTTCGCTACTAATTTTTGAAAGCCTCGTCGAGTTGTAAACCGACCGGGCAACTAAGCAGATGATGCCGTGTGATCTCTCTCTCTCTCTCTCTCTCTCTCTCTTTTCCTTAATCCACACTCTGACAACGAGCGTCTCTTCTCAAATTCTTTATTATTTTTTTCTCGATTTGCTCAATCCAACTGTAAAGTGGATCATGAAGTGGACAATCGATAAATCGATTAGATCGAATTCCCATCACTTTATAGATTTTCTTATTCCTATACAGCAGGTACGGGGCAGATAGAGGGTTACTGTAGCCAGTGCGGGTAGAGAGAGGGTTACTGTAGCCGGTGCGGGGCAGATAGAGGGTTACTGTAGCCGGTGCGGGTAGAGAGAGGGTTACTGTAGCCGGTGCGGGGCAGATAGAGGGTTACTGCAGCCAGTGCGGGTAGAGAGAGGGTCACTGTAGCCGGTGCGGGTAGAGAGAGGGTTACTGTAGCCGGTGTGGGGCAGATAGAGGGTTACTGTAGCCAGTGCGGGTAGAAAGAGGGTTACTGTAGCCAGTGCGGGTCGAGAGAGTGTTACTGTAGCCAGTGCGGGTAGAGATAGGGTTACTGTAGCCGGTGCGGGGCAGATAGAGGGTTACTGTAGCCATAGGGGGTGGAGAGAGGGTTACTGTAGCCAGTGCGGGTAGAGAGTGGGTTACTGTAGCCGGTGCGGGGCAGATAGAGGGTTACTGTAGCCATAGCGGGTAGAGAGAGGGTTACTGTAGCCAGTGCGGGTAGAGAGAGGGTTACTGTAGCCGGTGCGGGGCAGATAGAGGATTACTGTAGCCATAGCGGGTAGAGAGAGGGTTACTGTAGCCAGTGCGGGTAGAGAGAGGGTTACTGTAGCCAGTGCGGGTAGAGAGAGGGTTACTGTAGCCAGTGCGGGTAGAGAGAGGGTTACTGTAGCCAGTGCGGGTAGAGAGAGGGATGTATCAATAGTCATTTCCGAGCCTGAAACGGACCGAACCGTATACGGTAGCCGTTGCGGACCAGTGTACTTTTAATAATAGAACTAGATGCGGGATGGGATTTGTATGATTGTATGAGTTTTTCAAATATTTTCAAGTAGAACATACGTATTTATTATTTATACGTCGCAAATAGACAATTCCAGCCCACCAGGATTGGGCAAGCAGCACATACAACAAGCAGTCAAACAGACACAAAACAATTGAATTTAACCACCGAAACAAAATGTATCCGATTGTGTTCTGCAATTTGAACCTAGCATGAAACTGATTATTTTGAACCTAGCATGAAACTGTGATAGCCAAATGTGAAGCGAGAATGGGTATAATCATAAGTTATACATTCATGGTTGGTGCATGGACAATATTGACAATTTTATCTAATCGGTTGAATTGATAGATTTATCCAATCGGATATTTTTGAATTTTCAGAAAATGCAAGAAACTGTGAAAATGAGATGCCAAAAGATATCTAATGATGTGTCAATAACGATATGTATGTTGAAAAGTGTCTCAGAATGAGTGCACTTGTATGTACACCACACCATGGTGCACCTGTGCCGCCGATCCGCATTCTCCAAGGCCTTGCGAGGGATGCGCACAGCTTCCTAAACATATCCATTCGGCTATACTACATAGTTATTCATATCACACATGAACGCACCTGTGCTCGCGCCGCGTTTGTAATCACAAGCTACATGACGATAAAAAAACAGTGAGGGCGTTGTGCTCAGAAACGAGGAGATCTCCACTGGACGGGTCAGCCTATTCATTCACATTGCAGATGTCACCATTACAATCATCTACCTTGCATTGAATCGTGGAGTTGATGATATAGTTGTATACGTGGATGTATGCCGCAACTTTCTCCTTGTCGGGATTGTGGAGGGAGACACGAATGCAAGCCTGGACGACGGTTACGACGGTTACGCATTCAATTTCAGCAGTTACTCACGGTTGAGACAAGTCCAAGTCTCTCCTTAAGGAACTCGTGTGCATAGTCCTTCTCGTTGAGAAGATTCTTCGAGTGCCTGCAATTAACACGTCGTTCATTCGGGATTCAACAATCAAACTCACGGGAGTCCTTCCCAAAGCCTTCTCGGGATGTAATTGCACAGGGCAGGAAGACGTGACCGTAAATGTCAATGCCGAAGTCACTCTTTCCCTTGGTGAGCTCGACGGACCGCGCTAGGAGACGATCCCCCTACAGCAACAGTATCTCTCGCAGCACTTTTCGAGGGAGAGAGAGAGAGAGAGAGAGAGAGAGAGAGAGAGAGAAGAAAGAGAAGAGAGAGAGAGAGCGCGGTGGAGAGAGGGGGGAGGTGTAGGGAGAGAATTGTGAAAACTATCGAAAAATAATCACCTTGATCAAATAGATCATCTCATACATATAATAAGGGATGCCGAGTGTAGATCGAACACTTACCGTGACCATATTTATACTACCCTTGATAGGACTTTTGCCATAGGCAATAGACAGATGCTGATCGCTTCTTTTGTGTTGCCCGAAAACATATATTGCCCGCAGTATACATGATACACTTCAAACGAACCGCTAATTTGAGTTGATCAACCAGATTACATGTTTTCCCTCCTCTCATCTCATTTCACCTCGATGATACCTCTCCAACCATCTATCATTGTATCATACTCCCTATCTCCCGATAATCACTCAATTATCTATCACTGATATCATCCTGATCACTTGTCATATCACTTGAGAGAAGAGAGAGAGAAAGAGAGAGAGAGAGAGAGAGAGAAAGAGAGAGAGAGAGAGAGAGAGAGAGAGAGGGGGGGAGAGAGAAGAGAGTAGAGAAGAGAAAGAGAGAGAGAGAGAGAGAGAGAGAGAGGGGGGGGGGAGAGGAGGAAGTTATGATATTCTCTTTCTTCCTCTCTTTTGGTTTGTGATATCCCAAGTTATCAAATCATACTTTAGTCTCACTTATTGCCCTGGTCATTTATTATAGAATATAATCACATTATGAGGATTTCAAATAGTTTCCTGATTGATCCGCCAGCCTCTACTGGAAACCAACACAGCAGAAGCGATACGCAACGGGAGAAAGAGAAAGAAAGCAAGAGAAGATTGAGAAAGAGAAGAGAGAGGCGGAGAGAGAGAGAGAAAGAGAAGCAGGTGTGTGTTAGTATTTGTAAACGCTTTATGCACCGCTTTTGTTGAATTGGGTCAAGACAAAATGTCTTTCTTTTGAGTGTAACCACTCATTCAAAAAAAAAAAAATCCGGCGTTCGCGTTTCGCTTTTGGCGTAACCGTTTCTTACGACCATTTCACCATAGCCGGCGTGGTCAAATAGATAGCGAGCTCGTCTAGTAAGCAGGCGACGCGGATTCGATATTCCAATTAGCGGTTTGTTTGAAGTGTATCACATGGGTACTGCGGGCAATATGTGTTTTCGGGCAACATAAAGAAGCGATCAACAGATGTCTATTGCCATTGGCTACATTCCTATAAAGGATTAGTATAAATATGATCACGGACTAAATGTTAATCATTCCGACCTAAACTCGGCTTTCTTTATTATATGTATAACACTATCTTCATATTTTCTGAAGGTGAGTATCCCATCTCTCGATCATGTTTTTTTCATGATTCCGTAATTAGGTGAATATTTTCAAACAAATCATTATTAAAAGGCTGCAAATTTCGTGTAAAAAACCAATTTCGCGCTCTCTCTCTCTCTCTCCCTATATCTCTTCTCTCTCTTTTTACTCGTGTGATCATCAAAATGATTCAACCTTAACTTTTCAGATCACGGCTGTTTCCTCTCTTCTCCGACCATCTCTCGTAACGTGGACAGTAGAGCCAACGACATCCCCGCCTATCACGACCGCACCTTCCGTCCTCTTTCAAGTCTGTCCTCCAATGGTAGCTATCAGTCCACCCCAATCGATATCTCATAACCATGTACGCATTTGTCTTTTCATGTCAATAAATATATGTTCACTGTGAAACTTGTTTATTTCTAACATTACAGGACCGGTTCGTAATTTTTTTTGTTTTTATTGTTGGTATGGCATTTATCTCACTACTCATATAAAGGATATAGCCGTACCAATTGCGCTAACCATTCGGCCATTCGCCTGTTGGCAGACCGGCTCATTTTCGATTGAGGGCGCTCATTTCGTCACGTCACGAATTTCTCGAATTCTCCTTTTCACGTCTCCCATTTCTCACATTCGAGAATCTCGTCTCGAGGTAACGCGCCGCGTTGTCTCGTCTCGAAATGACGAAATGATGATCGCGCGTGGACCATGCCCTAGATATGATTCATCGTCAGTGTAAACCCGGCGCAGATTGCTCTTTGTCCGCTCTGATATGCGCTCTCTCCTATGGTCGCTCAGGCCTCTCAGCGAGTGACTGATTTCTGCAGCTGGATTCAGACGGCGGTTCAATGCGTTGACAACAAACATTGTCAGTCGTATTTGTGCGTCAAATGAACATGAAAGCATTTATTATCTTTAAAAAGGACTGGCGTAAAAGTAGAGTTTGTGTTATTGTTTATTCGACGTAGTGCAACAAAAGCTCATGCATTATTCTATCAGTCGAAATAGTCAACAAACCTGCTCTTTCTGCATTGAAATGTAGGAGAGCAATTATGTTACATCTCCGTATTAACGTTGAGACATCGACTATAGACTATATCTGGTTTAACGATTCGAGCAGGTTTGTGTACTATTTCGACTGATAGAATAATGCATGAGCTTTTGTTGCACTACGTCGAATAAACAATAACACAAACTCTACTTTTACGCCAGTCCTTTTTAAAGATAATGAATGCACTTTTATTGTATTTCATGGAAATACAATTACATTAGCATAAACCACAAAACACTTTTTTCAACAAAATCAACATTATCTCTTAAAAGTACTCGCGTAAAGAGAGTCAGTTTGTCTTGACCCAATTCAACAAAAGCGCATGCATAAAACGTTTACAAATACTAACACAAACCTGCTCCTCTCTCTCTCTCTCTCTCTCTCTCTCTCTCTCTAATATTGATTACATTTCATCAATTTCATCGATTCATCGAACAGTCCGTTATGCGCAGGTTTGTGTTAGTATTTGTAAACGTTTTATGCATGCGCTTTTGTTGAATTGGGTCAAGACAAACTGACTCTCTTTACGCGAGTACTTTTAAGAGATAATATATGTGCTTTTGTTAAATTTCATAGAAATTTCTTTTCTACCTGATTGCCAAGCTCCGTCGTTCATTCGTATGCGCAGAACTATGATGAATGATACAATTTAATGATGGTAGCAAGTCATTGAATATACTACATTCTACAGGTCGTGTTTGTTGCGTATGTACAACAATGTTTCTCATGGTATCAAAAGAAACGCTTTGAAAGAAATTTTACTCTTTATTTTGAATCGCTGAGGCGTAAGTGCATGTCTACTACCGTCTGCGCGCTCTCTCAATATCGCGCACTCTCGCGCTCTCTCTCTCTCTCGCCCCGCCCACCGAGAGAGAGAGCTAGCAGCCAGCGTTGACTGGAAACGGTCCACACACACACACCCACACACCCACACGCTGGCCTCTCGCCTCATGGGTGCGCGCGATCGCGCATAACTTCTTTCACAGAAAAGATACAAAGATGGCGTCAACCAGTGATCTGGCCTACGGAACCGTGCGAATCTAACTAACATGAATTGGATGAGTTCACGTTGCTGCTAACATGACCTTTGGATATCGCTTCTTAAAAATTCTAGCGCGAGCCTTATCCTAAGCCAAAAGAGAGGGCGCTGCGCGCCCTCTCTAATTTCACTTCTCTTGTTGAATCCAAAATCGTGTAAATTTTGCAAAAAAAAAGTGTTCAGTTAAGGCTGATAGGGAAGTTTACCATTCCAATGTCATTTCATTGTAAAACCATATAGTACAAAAACTTTGCCAACACCCGGAGTCGAACTCGAGCCTTGCGTATCAACGGGCGCAATCGCTAACCACAACACCACAGTGCACACGGAGCGCGCCGCAAATCGAGAGATATCAGTGCGACCCACAGGCAGTGCCGGAAAATGCACCTCGCTGACTGCCGGGAGCGAAAGTGCGCCCCCCCCCCCCTAGAAAACCATTCGTCAATTGCCGGATAGCCCGCGCTCGGGGGGCGCGCGCGCGTATCTCGCTTCCGAGAAGAGCTAGCGATACCAAAATCGAAATGTAACCATTTTCTAACATTCTGATAACATCTATCAGCATCACATTGTTCTCGCAAAGGTTCTAAGGGACCTTTCTCTCAATCGCGGCTTGCGTATTCTAGCGCGCGGGTATTCTTAAAGGCACAGGGGCGTTTAGAATTACCAAGGTTGATCGAAATTCACTATAGAGAACTTGGCAAAACTGATCGCACATAACGGGAATCGAACCGGCATAACAAGGTTCGTGAACCGTGAGCGTTACCACAACACTACAACGACATGTGCTGTCGATCTCATATCGACGAGATGCGCACAGAGCTCAACTTTCCGATAAGCATTTTGGCGCGAAGTTCGAATTCGCCTTACCAAGCTTCGCACGTGAACATGTTGGTGAGCGTGTAGGTAACGCGGAAACGCCGTTCTTTCGCGTTTTCTTTGATTGTTTCGTGTTTCTATGGGTCAAGCAATGAAACGAAGTCAAAAACTAAGCGCCCCTGTGCCTTTAACACAAACCAACCACCGCTGCGCGCTGGTTGTAATATATCGGTTTCGCTACTAATTTTTGAAAGCCTCGTCGAGTTGTAAACCGACCGGGCAACTAAGCAGATGATGCCGTGTGATCTCTCTCTCTCTCTCTCTCTCTCTCTCTCTCTTTTCCTTAATCCACACTCTGACAACGAGCGTCTCTTCTCAAATTCTTTATTATTTTTTTCTCGATTTGCTCAATCCAACTGTAAAGTGGATCATGAAGTGGACAATCGATAAATCGATTAGATCGAATTCCCATCACTTTATAGATTTTCTTATTCCTATACAGCAGGTACGGGGCAGATAGAGGGTTACTGTAGCCAGTGCGGGTAGAGAGAGGGTTACTGTAGCCGGTGCGGGGCAGATAGAGGGTTACTGTAGCCGGTGCGGGTAGAGAGAGGGTTACTGTAGCCGGTGCGGGGCAGATAGAGGGTTACTGCAGCCAGTGCGGGTAGAGAGAGGGTCACTGTAGCCGGTGCGGGTAGAGAGAGGGTTACTGTAGCCGGTGTGGGGCAGATAGAGGGTTACTGTAGCCAGTGCGGGTAGAAAGAGGGTTACTGTAGCCAGTGCGGGTCGAGAGAGTGTTACTGTAGCCAGTGCGGGTAGAGATAGGGTTACTGTAGCCGGTGCGGGGCAGATAGAGGGTTACTGTAGCCATAGGGGGTGGAGAGAGGGTTACTGTAGCCAGTGCGGGTAGAGAGTGGGTTACTGTAGCCGGTGCGGGGCAGATAGAGGGTTACTGTAGCCATAGCGGGTAGAGAGAGGGTTACTGTAGCCAGTGCGGGTAGAGAGAGGGTTACTGTAGCCGGTGCGGGGCAGATAGAGGATTACTGTAGCCATAGCGGGTAGAGAGAGGGTTACTGTAGCCAGTGCGGGTAGAGAGAGGGTTACTGTAGCCAGTGCGGGTAGAGAGAGGGTTACTGTAGCCAGTGCGGGTAGAGAGAGGGTTACTGTAGCCAGTGCGGGTAGAGAGAGGGATGTATCAATAGTCATTTCCGAGCCTGAAACGGACCGAACCGTATACGGTAGCCGTTGCGGACCAGTGTACTTTTAATAATAGAACTAGATGCGGGATGGGATTTGTATGATTGTATGAGTTTTTCAAATATTTTTCAAGTAGAACATACGTATTTATTATTTATACGTCGCAAATAGACAATTCCAGCCCACCAGGATTGGGCAAGCAGCACATACAACAAGCAGTCAAACAGACACAAAACAATTGAATTTAACCACCGAAACAAAATGTATCCGATTGTGTTCTGCAAGATGAAGCAATGAAAAATCGACATCAGTATATCACGAATGACTACTCGCACCTCTACAACTTATGCATAGTCTACCACACATGGGATTCGAGTGCTTCTATGACACTAGTGTTGCATTTGATCACCGTCACATCTGAGATACTCCTGATCAATTGTAGAGACGGAATCGGCCTGTCAATCATCTCCTCCTCCGTAGCATAATTGTTGACGATTTTCTACAATGATTAAATACAATTAGTACATAAATATTGTGTGCATTGTATCACCTGTAGGCCGGACATTAGGTCATTTGACACCGGATTATCCAGTTTTTGACACTCTCACTTTTTCTCTCTCTGTCGCTCTCTCCTTCTCTCTCTCTCTCTCTCTCTCTCCTTATGTCTCTGCCATTGCACATCTACTACTATGCGCACAATCGCGTGCTTTCTCTGACAGGTATGACGACAAGGTCATTGTCTTCTACACGTGATTGTCTTTCGAATAAGTACTTGTCAGCTTTTGCTATGCACTCACATGATCTCTGATGCGGTTAGACCTCGCTCCACAAAGAATGCAGATTTTGTCACCGTTAATCATTCTTTCAGGGCGATACGAGACGGTAGTCGGATCGAGATCTAAACCAATTAATGTTTGAAAAAGAAAAGAGAAAACAGTTGTAGCGAGAGGA
>CAWZYM010000109.1:90000-137500 GCA_963966185.1 Rhabditoides inermis | reverse complement strand
TTCATACAGTTAGAGAATGCATTAACATAACTATGTAACGTAATAACATATCGGGTTGTTCATTAGATTCAATAAACACCAAAAATGCAGGACAAAAAAACTCACTCGAGGACTCCAATCATCGTCTTGCAATGATGCAACTCCATTCCAGCAGTCATGCGAACCTTGGGAGCACGACGAACGAAGAACTGGAATTGGAGAAGTTCGAGAAGAAACAACGTTTACATACGGACTGACGCTAGTCTACCGATACCTCAAATATCCATCTCTTTCGCGTTCATTTTTTGTACTTCGTTCTCAGTGCTCACCTTTTCATTTATATCCGATAGAAATCGGTGAAATATACTGATATAGGCAGTGATGATAAATACATATGCTGCAATTAAATACATACGTAATCACAATACATATGAATTGTGCTTGATAACAGTGATGAAAGTACGAGAGAACAGCATTGAACGGACAAATTATGAGAATGGAAAGAGAAAGAAAGGAGAAACAGAGAATGGATAGGACATTGATTGGAGAGAGAGAGAGACATAGAGAGATAGCGAGAGAGAGAGAGAGAGAGAGAGAGAGAGAGAGAGAGAGAGAGAGAGAGAGGGAGAGAGAGAGAAAGGCAGCTGTACCCTTTCAAACGAGGGTGCGACAACACATGTTCATAGAATGATAGATTGCTGAATTGAAAACGGTCTGTAACAGTATAGAAAAACGAGTCAAATTTGAATAAAACCATTGTTCATAGAAAGCATGATTTAACATAGTGAAAAACATGAATAAAAACAACAACAATTTATATCATTGATACACGGTTTATGAACGCAATTGTAAACTTTATCCAATATACTACATAGTTATTCATATCACACATGAACGCACCTGTGCTCGCGCCGCGTTTGTAATCACAAGCTACATGACGATAAAAAAACAGTGAGGGCGTTGTGCTCAGAAACGAGGAGATCTCCACTGGACGGGTCAGCCTATTCATTCACATTGCAGATGTCACCATTACAATCATCTACCTTGCATTGAATCGTGGAGTTGATGATATAGTTGTATACGTGGATGTATGCCGCAACTTTCTCCTTGTCGGGATTGTGGAGGGAGACACGAATGCAAGCCTGGACGACGGTTACGACGGTTACGCATTCAATTTCAGCAGTTACTCACGGTTGAGACAAGTCCAAGTCTCTCCTTAAGGAACTCGTGTGCATAGTCCTTCTCGTTGAGAAGATTCTTCGAGTGCCTGCAATTAACACGTCGTTCATTCGGGATTCAACAATCAAACTCACGGGAGTCCTTCCCAAAGCCTTCTCGGGATGTAATTGCACAGGGCAGGAAGACGTGACCGTAAATGTCAATGCCGAAGTCACTCTTTCCCTTGGTGAGCTCGACGGACCGCGCTAGGAGACGATCCCCCTACAGCAACAGTATCTCTCGCAGCACTTTTCGAGGGAGGGAGAGAGAGAGAGAGAGAGAGAAAGAGAGAGAGAGAGAGAGAAGAAAGAGAAGAGAGAGAGAAGAGAGAGAGAGAGCGCGGTGGAGAAAGGGGGGAGGTGTAGGGAGAGAATTGTGAAAACTATCGAAAAATAATCACCTTGATCAAATAGATCATCTCATACATATAATAAGGGATGCCGAGTGTAGATCGAACACTTACCGTGACCATATTTATACTACCCTTGATAGGACTTTTGCCATAGGCAATAGACAGATGCTGATCGCTTCTTTTGTGTTGCCCGAAAACATATATTGCCCGCAGTATTGAGGGCGGCGCGCAGCGCCGCCCGTTTGTCTTGATCTTTGACGCGCGCAGCGCGTCACCCCCAAGGCATACTCAATTTCCTCTATCCCAATACGATATGCTCCATAGTATGTGTTTTTTTTGTTAGAATATCATTTGACAAGACTTATGAGTATGATACAAGAAATAAATATCGGTTGCGGCTTCCAAAGTATCAAAAACAACTTTTCGCTCATTCTGCCACTAAACGTGTTTACGACGACGACGACGACGACGACGACGGTGTGCATCACGTAAGCCCCGCCCACTGCACTCTGCGCTCATTGGTCGCTCGGCCCACTGTCAGTGCAATCTGATTGGCCGAACGCTCATGCCCCGCCTTTCGCTCAGCCACTCTCACACCCCGGCCTCTTGGCTCTCACAAGCGTACGCTCTCTGCGCGCTCTCTCCTCCGAGACCAGTGTACTATCTGCGTGCAGGTCAAAATGACTCTGCAATGCAGGAAAGCGCGCAGTCTGCACTACACACGAAAACGGTCAGCACTTTTATCTGCATGCAGTATGCGTTTAATCCGCGCAGACTGCTTGCAGCATGCGGTCTCATCCCCCCTAATTCACTTACCCACTACTAGTACACCACTACTACAGTATGACTAGTACACCTCTCATTTAATTGAATCATTAGCTGATTTTTTGATTATAGCTTGCGGTATTGAAGAATTCAAAAGATAAACAGAACTTTATAACAACATCAGCTAAATATGAAACACAACAAGTATGGGCAACGATAGCACAACCGGACACGTATAAAATGTAACCAAAGGAAGCCAAACCACCAGTATTAAGGACAATAGCACAAGTATTGGGGAAAGGGAACTCGTACCTTGGGAACAAACACCGGACCATAACCGGGAGTAAACACATGCCAAGTACTTCTTAGGATGCCGCCTCGGTCGCCTTCTTCGCAACTTTCTCCGCGTCCTGGGCCTTCTTCACAGCCTCCTCCTCCTCCCATTTCAGCTGTGCAACCTTGCGCACTTTGGTCTTCTTCCCGTTGTAGACGACAGTCGCGAGTCGTCCGCGGGAGTCCCTGAACACAGAGTAATTATTTGATTTAAGTACATGATAAAAGACACTCACAAAGAAGACTTCATCCAGTGGTAGGAGAGCATCTTGTCTTCGCGCGAGGCATCCTTCCCGAAGACGTGCGCTGCTGTGAAATCTGAAATTTAGATAAGACGAAGTGATAATTTAATATAATCCACCTCGGAGAGACTGCGCCATTTCCATTGGGAGCGGATGCAGCCAGTTGTCGTTCGCACACTCGCGTAGCTGCGAGAACAGGCGCAACGTCGCGAGAGGAACGTCGGCAGACTTGGTCTTGTGCTGAATAAAGATGACTTGTGACTGAATTCACTAAGGCAATTCCCTTTTGACATACCTTTTTGATGAAAAACGTTATCCAGTTGGATACCCGTTCAGCTTGCGTGGCTCCAACACATGCATCCGTCGAGTTGCCGAATGAAACGTAGTCTTCTGAATAGTTCACATCTGAAATTAAATCATCACTCCAAAAACCACATTACAGTACCATATGTCAATGAAATTTTGATACATACCTGTATAGTGAGGGGAGTTGCTCTTGCAGATGACGCCCTTCCACTCCTCCAAAACTTCGTTTTCGCCGAAGAGAAGATTCGAAGGCATCCCAGCGGTAATCGCAGCGACCAGATCGGTCGAAGTACGCATCATCGAAGCTGCTTCAGCATCACAATCAGCGATAGCTCTCTGAATCAGTCAATCGATAAAAGGTCACGCGTAAACACTACAAGGTACTAACCGCCACTTCGGTCGAGAAGGTCTTCTCGACGAGGGTGCGGTCGAACTGTGTGGGCGCTTGTTCACGGAGAGTCGCGAGTAGACGAAGATCAACAGGCTTCTTGATCTACGACATGTTCTTACGAGATCGGAAGAATGTCTATACAGAAAAAAATTGTGAATTGAAAAGAAACACACCTCTATCGACTGGCTGTCGGGGAACAACTCGGGATTATCAGCGATAAAGTCCATTGAATCCGAGATCGAAGCGTCGAGACCTATGAACATAACAGCAATAGTGTCAATTGTATAATACGCACTGAGTGTGGAAGGAACAGGAGCGAGGTGCCTCTCCGCATTCTTGGTCACGACACTGTAAATTAGTCATTATGTGATTTAATCCTGATCAACATTAACGTACCTGTCAATGGTAGAATCGAGAGAAGACTGGGTGACCGCTGGTTGACGCGCATGTTCGATGAGTGTGTCCGCATCAAGTTCTTCTCCATACGGCTCCTAAATAAATAGCGTTCGTCGCAAATGGATTATAAATACAACACCAACAACACATTAAAAGACACCTTTTGCTCACCTCTCGGTCAATCATAGCTGTGTTTTGCTCCGGGTCGAACGCCATCGGCGCATTCATTGTGATGGGCCTATTCGACATCTGCAAAAGACAAAGTTAGGATCATTTAAAACATGTCTCATTGCTCAAATATAAAATAAATTTGAATAGAACTGATACCTTGAGATAGTCCAACTCCTGACTAGGTACTTGATGGTTAGCGAAACCGTGGTGAGCCTGCATACGACCTAGGATGGAGTGCGCCAAATGAAGTTCTTCAGCCGTGGGATACTAAAACAAAATACATATTCTAATACATATGCATATGATAAAACATGTGCTTGACATCCAAACTCACTTGAGTCGGTGACGGGGTGAGAGTTGTGAGCTTGGGACGTTTCGGAGACATATCTGAATAGATACATTACTAAAATAAGTACACATTACAATTACCTTTCATTGATACTAGTTGCTGAAGGTGGGCGGGTATGGAAGGCGTGTGTTGACGCTTATGTTGAGATGGACGGGAGGCCATCTCAAACCAGCACCACTACCAAACATAAACATAAACATGGTTACAACATTGACCAATAGTATATTAGATATAAAAAACAAATTACGCAACAATCATCCAACGCTCACCTAAAAACTACAAAACGTTTCGAAACAAAAATGCTTATGGTGATAAATGACATGATAAGTATTACATAATTACGAAAAATGTCACTACAATTGGTTCCGTCCAATCAGCTGTTTTTTTCTCTTTTTTTCTCTTTTTTCTTTTTTCTTTTTTTTTCATTTTCCAATCATTGCACATCTTCTTCGTTGTGACTAACGAGATCTGCTCGCTTCTTTCATATTTACAATCACTTCTCGACCATCAATGCGAATGAGGGCGCACGGTCCCACCACAGCATCAACCGTCACAATGCGCGTGTAGGTTGGCTCGGTGTGCTTCTTCACAAACCAGTACTTATTCATAAGTACAATGCCTGCCCAGTAGCGCGCGAGCTGCACGTCGTTGCTGTTCACCACTTCGTTAGTGGTGGCCGTGAAGGCGCACTCCAGCTTGGTCATCTGACCTAGCACAGTGACATGTCCCAGTGTGTCCAATCCAAATGCGTGTACGCAGCAGAAGTAGAATGAACCGTTCTCGTACACCATCATCATGTGGCTCTGCGACGCGGCGAGCTCACGTGGCCATCCGTGTTGCGACGTGTAGTAGTCCCCGTAGACGCGAGCTCTTCTCCTGTAATTACCATTTTATCCTGTGAATGCGTTAATTCTAAAAAGCCGTATTAAAAATTACTTGACGAACTCGTGTTTTGTCTTTATTCATTCTCCATTCGCACTGTTTGATTTATTTGGTTTGTTGTTTCTCACTAATTATGTATTCTTCAAGTTAAAATATTTGTCCGGTCGCATCCGTACTATAACTCCGTTTTGTGACGAATTCGTTTTGCGCGGTAAATCCACCACCATCCTCATTTTTACAACTATTCTGAGGACACAATTGGAAAAGAGGCGAGCAGTAGTTGAACTGAACTGTGACATTGTAGATGTTCGCGGACACGCGCGGTCGCCGTCATGGTGGCTGCGATCATGGCTAGTATTGAACTGCCCGGCATGCCGCCCGGATACGGTCAGTCAGTCTGTGTCCTTTCCATTTTGTAGTGCTTGAACTTTATGTTGATTGATTGAATGAACTTTATGTTCAACACAATTATTACGTTGTGTTGTGATAAATTTAACCAATTGGGACTTGTAATTGTTAATTAATACTGTACTGTGCTTGTAGGTGGGATCCAAACGCCTTTTCTATGGGCGTTCTCCCGATCTTCCCTCCGCCTCCTTCGACGGTGACGCCCGGCATCCCGCCTCTGCGCACTGCAATCCATGCATGCCTCCCATTAGTGATGAGTCTGGGAAGAAGAAGAGGGTGAGATGATTAAAACGCTTGTTGACCAGTTGGTTACCGCTGTCAGCTTCGATTTGTATGACTGGTACTGGTTCGATTTGTATGACTGGTACTAACTCAGTGTTAGCGAACGCTTTATAGGATAATATGATTACGCCATAAGTGTCTAGTGCCGTGATAAGCGCGGTGTAGCGCGTTCAGAAAAATGTGGTGCTCCAGTGCTATACAACATTTAGAATTAAGTTGTATTATTTGTGAAAATTTGTTTTTTTTTCAAGGTAATGTTAGTTGTACATTAGATAACACGGTATTTGGTTGATGTTGTATTATCATTGAAACCTATATAAACTTTTTTTCAAGGTCGCGATGGCTGACCAGACTATCAACTCTGCGTTGTGCTCGCGAGACTACGTGGCTTTGTAAAAGCACGAGCCGGGCGTGCATCTTCAACCCAAAGACAGAAGACGGAGACGTTCCGGGTGAGTGGTTCATTTATGTTCCATGTGTATCTTATTCCACCGCATTTTCAACAGTCGATAATACAAGTTTGCTAGGTTGTCATTTTGACTCGTAGTGGCGTCGCGGAAAAGTTGAATCGGAAAAGCCACTCACCACACCTGCACGTAGTGAGAGCGCAGAGGGTTGATGTTTGGATCTCTTGCCGCGCGCACCATTTCGTCGAACCATAACCGGGAGTAAACACATGCCAAGTACTTCTTAGGATGCCGCCTCGGTCGCCTTCTTCGCAACTTTCTCCGCGTCCTGGGCCTTCTTCACAGCCTCCTCCTCCTCCCATTTCAGCTGTGCAACCTTGCGCACTTTGGTCTTCTTCCCGTTGTAGACGACAGTCGCGAGTCGTCCGCGGGAGTCCCTGAACACAGAGTAATTATTTGATTTAAGTACATGATAAAAGACACTCACAAAGAAGACTTCATCCAGTGGTAGGAGAGCATCTTGTCTTCGCGCGAGGCATCCTTCCCGAAGACGTGCGCTGCTGTGAAATCTGAAATTTAGATAAGACGAAGTGATAATTTAATATAATCCACCTCGGAGAGACTGCGCCATTTCCATTGGGAGCGGATGCAGCCAGTTGTCGTTCGCACACTCGCGTAGCTGCGAGAACAGGCGCAACGTCGCGAGAGGAACGTCGGCAGACTTGGTCTTGTGCTGAATAAAGATGACTTGTGACTGAATTCACTAAGGCAATTCCCTTTTGACATACCTTTTTGATGAAAAACGTTATCCAGTTGGATACCCGTTCAGCTTGCGTGGCTCCAACACATGCATCCGTCGAGTTGCCGAATGAAACGTAGTCTTCTGAATAGTTCACATCTGAAATTAAATCATCACTCCAAAAACCACATTACAGTACCATATGTCAATGAAATTTTGATACATACCTGTATAGTGAGGGGAGTTGCTCTTGCAGATGACGCCCTTCCACTCCTCCAAAACTTCGTTTTCGCCGAAGAGAAGATTCGAAGGCATCCCAGCGGTAATCGCAGCGACCAGATCGGTCGAAGTACGCATCATCGAAGCTGCTTCAGCATCACGATCAGCGATAGCTCTCTGAATCAGTCAATCGATAAAAGGTCACGCGTAAACACTACAAGGTACTAACCGCCACTTCGGTCGAGAAGGTCTTCTCGACGAGGGTGCGGTCGAACTGTGTGGGCGCTTGTTCACGGAGAGTCGCGAGTAGACGAAGATCAACAGGCTTCTTGATCCACGACATGTTCTTACGAGATCGGAAGAATGTCTATACAGAAAAAAAATTGTGAATTGAAAAGAAACACACCTCTATCGACTGGCTGTCGGGGAACAACTCGGGATTATCAGCGATAAAGTCCATTGAATCCGAGATCGAAGCGTCGAGACCTATGAACATAACAGCAATAGTGTCAATTGTATAATACGCACTGAGTGTGGAAGGAACAGGAGCGAGGTGCCTCTCCGCATTCTTGGTCACGACACTGTAAATTAGTCATTATGTGATTTAATCCTGATCAACATTAACGTACCTGTCAATGGTAGAATCGAGAGAAGACTGGGTGACCGCTGGTTGACGCGCATGTTCGATGAGTGTGTCCGCATCAAGTTCTTCTCCATACGGCTCCTAAATAAATAGCGTTCGTCGCAAATGAATTATAAATACAACACCAACAACACATTAAAAGACACCTTTTGCTCACCTCTCGGTCAATCATAGCTGTGTTTTGCTCCGGGTCGAACGTCATCGGCGCATTCATTGTGATGGGCCTATTCGACATCTGCAAAAGACAAAGTTAGGATCATTTAAAACATGTCTCATTGCTCAAATATAAAATAAATTTGAATAGAACTGATACCTTGAGATAGTCCAACTCCTGACTAGGTACTTGATGGTTAGCGAAACCGTGGTGAGCCTGCATACGACCTAGGATGGAGTGCGCCAAATGAAGTTCTTCAGCCGTGGGATACTAAAACAAAATACATATTCTAATACATATGCATATGATAAAACATGTGCTTGACATCCAAACTCACTTGAGTCGGTGACGGGGTGAGAGTTGTGAGCTTGGGACGTTTCGGAGACATATCTGAATAGATACATTACTAAAATAAGTACACATTACAATTACCTTTCATTGATACTAGTTGCTGAAGGTGGGCGGGTATGGAAGGCGTGTGTTGACGCTTATGTTGAGATGGACGGGAGGCCATCTCAAACCAGCACCACTACCAAACATAAACATAAACATGGTTACAACATTGACCAATAGTATATTAGATATAAAAAACAAATTACGCAACAATCATCCAACGCTCACCTAAAAACTACAAAACGTTTCGAAACAAAAATGCTTATGGTGATAAATGACATGATAAGTATTACATAATTACGAAAAATGTCACTACAAATGGTTCCGTCCAATCAGCTGTTTTTTTCTCTTTTTTTCTCTTTTTTCTTTTTTCTTTTTTTTTCATTTTCCAATCATTGCACATCTTCTTCGTTGTGACTAACGAGATCTGCTCGCTTCTTTCATATTTACAATCACTTCTCGACCATCAATGCGAATGAGGGCGCACGGTCCCACCACAGCATCAACCGTCACAATGCGCGTGTAGGTTGGCTCGGTGTGCTTCTTCACAAACCAGTACTTATTCATAAGTACAATGCCTGCCCAGTAGCGCGCGAGCTGCACGTCGTTGCTGTTCACCACTTCGTTAGTGGTGGCCGTGAAGGCGCACTCCAGCTTGGTCATCTGACCTAGCACAGTGACATGTCCCAGTGTGTCCAATCCAAATGCGTGTACGCAGCAGAAGTAGAATGAACCGTTCTCGTACACCATCATCATGTGGCTCTGCGACGCGGCGAGCTCACGTGGCCATCCGTGTTGCGACGTGTAGTAGTCCCCGTAGACGCGAGCTCTTCTCCTGTAATTACCATTTTATCCTGTGAATGCGTTAATTCTAAAAAGCCGTATTAAAAATTACTTGACGAACTCGTGTTTTGTCTTTATTCATTCTCCATTCGCACTGTTTGATTTATTTGGTTTGTTGTTTCTCACTAATTATGTATTCTTCAAGTTAAAATATTTGTCCGGTCGCATCCGTACTATAACTCCGTTTTGTGACGAATTCGTTTTGCGCGGTAAATCCACCACCATCCTCATTTTTACAACTATTCTGAGGACACAATTGGGAAAGAGGCGAGCAGTAGTTGAACTGAACTGTGACATTGTAGATGTTCGCGGACACGCGCGGTCGCCGTCATGGTGGCTGCGATCATGGCTAGTATTGAACTGCCCGGCATGCCGCCCGGATACGGTCAGTCAGTCTGTGTCCTTTCCATTTTGTAGTGCTTGAACTTTATGTTGATTGATTGAATGAACTTTATGTTCAACACAATTATTACGTTGTGTTGTGATAAATTTAACCAATTGGGACTTGTAATTGTTAATTAATACTGTACTGTGCTTGTAGGTGGGATCCAAACGCCTTTTCTATGGGCGTTCTCCCGATCTTCCCTCCGCCTCCTTCGACGGTGACGCCCGGCATCCCGCCTCTGCGCACTGCAATCCATGCATGCCTCCCATTAGTGATGAGTCTGGGAAGAAGAAGAGGGTGAGATGATTAAAACGCTTGTTGACCAGTTGGTTACCGCTGTCAGCTTCGATTTGTATGACTGGTACTGGTTCGATTTGTATGACTGGTACTGGCTCAGTGTTAGCGAACGCTTTATAGGATAATATGATTACGCCATAAGTGTCTAGTGCCGTGATAAGCGCGGTGTAGCGCGTTCAGAAAAATGTGGTGCTCCAGTGCTATACAACATTTAGAATTAAGTTGTATTATTTGTGAAAATTTGTTTTTTTTTCAAGGTAATGTTAGTTGTACATTAGCTAACACGGTATTTGGTTGATGTTGTATTATCATTGAAACCTATATAAACTTTTTTTCAAGGTCGCGATGGCTGACCAGACTATCAACTCTGCGTTGTGCTCGCGAGACTACGTGGCTTTGTAAAAGCACGAGCCGGGCGTGCATCTTCAACCCAAAGACAGAAGACGGAGACGTTCCGGGTGAGTGGTTCATTTATGTTCCATGTGTATCTTATTCCACCGCATTTTCAACAGTCGATAATACAAGTTTGCTAGGTTGTCATTTTGACTCGTAGTGGCGTCGCGGAAAAGTTGAATCGGAAAAGCCACTCACCACACCTGCACGTAGTGAGAGCGCAGAGGGTTGATGTTTGGATCTCTTGCCGCGCGCACCATTTCGTCGAACCATAACCGGGAGTAAACACATGCCAAGTACTTCTTAGGATGCCGCCTCGGTCGCCTTCTTCGCAACTTTCTCCGCGTCCTGGGCCTTCTT
Source organism: Rhabditoides inermis (assembly GCA_963966185.1). NCBI lineage: Eukaryota > Metazoa > Nematoda > Chromadorea > Rhabditida > Rhabditidae > Rhabditoides > Rhabditoides inermis. Next base: position 126,593 of record CAWZYM010000109.1, on the reverse strand, counting down.
CACAGCCTCCTCCTCCTCCCATTTCAGCTGTGCAACCTTGCGCACTTTGGTCTTCTTCCCGTTGTAGACGACAGTCGCGAGTCGTCCGCGGGAGTCCCTGAACACAGAGTAATTATTTGATTTAAGTACATGATAAAAGACACTCACAAAGAAGACTTCATCCAGTGGTAGGAGAGCATCTTGTCTTCGCGCGAGGCATCCTTCCCGAAGACGTGCGCTGCTGTGAAATCTGAAATTTAGATAAGACGAAGTGATAATTTAATATAATCCACCTCGGAGAGACTGCGCCATTTCCATTGGGAGCGGATGCAGCCAGTTGTCGTTCGCACACTCGCGTAGCTGCGAGAACAGGCGCAACGTCGCGAGAGGAACGTCGGCAGACTTGGTCTTGTGCTGAATAAAGATGACTTGTGACTGAATTCACTAAGGCAATTCCCTTTTGACATACCTTTTTGATGAAAAACGTTATCCAGTTGGATACCCGTTCAGCTTGCGTGGCTCCAACACATGCATCCGTCGAGTTGCCGAATGAAACGTAGTCTTCTGAATAGTTCACATCTGAAATTAAATCATCACTCCAAAAACCACATTACAGTACCATATGTCAATGAAATTTTGATACATACCTGTATAGTGAGGGGAGTTGCTCTTGCAGATGACGCCCTTCCACTCCTCCAAAACTTCGTTTTCGCCGAAGAGAAGATTCGAAGGCATCCCAGCGGTAATCGCAGCGACCAGATCGGTCGAAGTACGCATCATCGAAGCTGCTTCAGCATCACGATCAGCGATAGCTCTCTGAATCAGTCAATCGATAAAAGGTCACGCGTAAACACTACAAGGTACTAACCGCCACTTCGGTCGAGAAGGTCTTCTCGACGAGGGTGCGGTCGAACTGTGTGGGCGCTTGTTCACGGAGAGTCGCGAGTAGACGAAGATCAACAGGCTTCTTGATCCACGACATGTTCTTACGAGATCGGAAGAATGTCTATACAGAAAAAAAATTGTGAATTGAAAAGAAACACACCTCTATCGACTGGCTGTCGGGGAACAACTCGGGATTATCAGCGATAAAGTCCATTGAATCCGAGATCGAAGCGTCGAGACCTATGAACATAACAGCAATAGTGTCAATTGTATAATACGCACTGAGTGTGGAAGGAACAGGAGCGAGGTGCCTCTCCGCATTCTTGGTCACGACACTGTAAATTAGTCATTATGTGATTTAATCCTGATCAACATTAACGTACCTGTCAATGGTAGAATCGAGAGAAGACTGGGTGACCGCTGGTTGACGCGCATGTTCGATGAGTGTGTCCGCATCAAGTTCTTCTCCATACGGCTCCTAAATAAATAGCGTTCGTCGCAAATGGATTATAAATACAACACCAACAACACATTAAAAGACACCTTTTGCTCACCTCTCGGTCAATCATAGCTGTGTTTTGCTCCGGGTCGAACGCCATCGGCGCATTCATTGTGATGGGCCTATTCGACATCTGCAAAAGACAAAGTTAGGATCATTTAAAACATGTCTCATTGCTCAAATATAAAATAAATTTGAATAGAACTGATACCTTGAGATAGTCCAACTCCTGACTAGGTACTTGATGGTTAGCGAAACCGTGGTGAGCCTGCATACGACCTAGGATGGAGTGCGCCAAATGAAGTTCTTCAGCCGTGGGATACTAAAACAAAATACATATTCTAATACATATGCATATGATAAAACATGTGCTTGACATCCAAACTCACTTGAGTCGGTGACGGGGTGAGAGTTGTGAGCTTGGGACGTTTCGGAGACATATCTGAATAGATACATTACTAAAATAAGTACACATTACAATTACCTTTCATTGATACTAGTTGCTGAAGGTGGGCGGGTATGGAAGGCGTGTGTTGACGCTTATGTTGAGATGGACGGGAGGCCATCTCAAACCAGCACCACTACCAAACATAAACATAAACATGGTTACAACATTGACCAATAGTATATTAGATATAAAAAACAAATTACGCAACAATCATCCAACGCTCACCTAAAAACTACAAAACGTTTCGAAACAAAAATGCTTATGGTGATAAATGACATGATAAGTATTACATAATTACGAAAAATGTCACTACAAATGGTTCCGTCCAATCAGCTGTTTTTTTCTCTTTTTTTCTCTTTTTTCTTTTTTCTTTTTTTTTCATTTTCCAATCATTGCACATCTTCTTCGTTGTGACTAACGAGATCTGCTCGCTTCTTTCATATTTACAATCACTTCTCGACCATCAATGCGAATGAGGGCGCACGGTCCCACCACAGCATCAACCGTCACAATGCGCGTGTAGGTTGGCTCGGTGTGCTTCTTCACAAACCAGTACTTATTCATAAGTACAATGCCTGCCCAGTAGCGCGCGAGCTGCACGTCGTTGCTGTTCACCACTTCGTTAGTGGTGGCCGTGAAGGCGCACTCCAGCTTGGTCATCTGACCTAGCACAGTGACATGTCCCAGTGTGTCCAATCCAAATGCGTGTACGCAGCAGAAGTAGAATGAACCGTTCTCGTACACCATCATCATGTGGCTCTGCGACGCGGCGAGCTCACGTGGCCATCCGTGTTGCGACGTGTAGTAGTCCCCGTAGACGCGAGCTCTTCTCCTGTAATTACCATTTTATCCTGTGAATGCGTTAATTCTAAAAAGCCGTATTAAAAATTACTTGACGAACTCGTGTTTTGTCTTTATTCATTCTCCATTCGCACTGTTTGATTTATTTGGTTTGTTGTTTCTCACTAATTATGTATTCTTCAAGTTAAAATATTTGTCCGGTCGCATCCGTACTATAACTCCGTTTTGTGACGAATTCGTTTTGCGCGGTAAATCCACCACCATCCTCATTTTTACAACTATTCTGAGGACACAATTGGGAAAGAGGCGAGCAGTAGTTGAACTGAACTGTGACATTGTAGATGTTCGCGGACACGCGCGGTCGCCGTCATGGTGGCTGCGATCATGGCTAGTATTGAACTGCCCGGCATGCCGCCCGGATACGGTCAGTCAGTCTGTGTCCTTTCCATTTTGTAGTGCTTGAACTTTATGTTGATTGATTGAATGAACTTTATGTTCAACACAATTATTACGTTGTGTTGTGATAAATTTAACCAATTGGGACTTGTAATTGTTAATTAATACTGTACTGTGCTTGTAGGTGGGATCCAAACGCCTTTTCTATGGGCGTTCTCCCGATCTTCCCTCCGCCTCCTTCGACGGTGACGCCCGGCATCCCGCCTCTGCGCACTGCAATCCATGCATGCCTCCCATTAGTGATGAGTCTGGGAAGAAGAAGAGGGTGAGATGATTAAAACGCTTGTTGACCAGTTGGTTACCGCTGTCAGCTTCGATTTGTATGACTGGTACTGGTTCGATTTGTATGACTGGTACTGGCTCAGTGTTAGCGAACGCTTTATAGGATAATATGATTACGCCATAAGTGTCTAGTGCCGTGATAAGCGCGGTGTAGCGCGTTCAGAAAAATGTGGTGCTCCAGTGCTATACAACATTTAGAATTAAGTTGTATTATTTGTGAAAATTTGTTTTTTTTTCAAGGTAATGTTAGTTGTACATTAGCTAACACGGTATTTGGTTGATGTTGTATTATCATTGAAACCTATATAAACTTTTTTTCAAGGTCGCGATGGCTGACCAGACTATCAACTCTGCGTTGTGCTCGCGAGACTACGTGGCTTTGTAAAAGCACGAGCCGGGCGTGCATCTTCAACCCAAAGACAGAAGACGGAGACGTTCCGGGTGAGTGGTTCATTTATGTTCCATGTGTATCTTATTCCACCGCATTTTCAACAGTCGATAATACAAGTTTGCTAGGTTGTCATTTTGACTCGTAGTGGCGTCGCGGAAAAGTTGAATCGGAAAAGCCACTCACCACACCTGCACGTAGTGAGAGCGCAGAGGGTTGATGTTTGGATCTCTTGCCGCGCGCACCATTTCGTCGAACCATAACCGGGAGTAAACACATGCCAAGTACTTCTTAGGATGCCGCCTCGGTCGCCTTCTTCGCAACTTTCTCCGCGTCCTGGGCCTTCTTCACAGCCTCCTCCTCCTCCCATTTCAGCTGTGCAACCTTGCGCACTTTGGTCTTCTTCCCGTTGTAGACGACAGTCGCGAGTCGTCCGCGGGAGTCCCTGAACACAGAGTAATTATTTGATTTAAGTACATGATAAAAGACACTCACAAAGAAGACTTCATCCAGTGGTAGGAGAGCATCTTGTCTTCGCGCGAGGCATCCTTCCCGAAGACGTGCGCTGCTGTGAAATCTGAAATTTAGATAAGACGAAGTGATAATTTAATATAATCCACCTCGGAGAGACTGCGCCATTTCCATTGGGAGCGGATGCAGCCAGTTGTCGTTCGCACACTCGCGTAGCTGCGAGAACAGGCGCAACGTCGCGAGAGGAACGTCGGCAGACTTGGTCTTGTGCTGAATAAAGATGACTTGTGACTGAATTCACTAAGGCAATTCCCTTTTGACATACCTTTTTGATGAAAAACGTTATCCAGTTGGATACCCGTTCAGCTTGCGTGGCTCCAACACATGCATCCGTCGAGTTGCCGAATGAAACGTAGTCTTCTGAATAGTTCACATCTGAAATTAAATCATCACTCCAAAAACCACATTACAGTACCATATGTCAATGAAATTTTGATACATACCTGTATAGTGAGGGGAGTTGCTCTTGCAGATGACGCCCTTCCACTCCTCCAAAACTTCGTTTTCGCCGAAGAGAAGATTCGAAGGCATCCCAGCGGTAATCGCAGCGACCAGATCGGTCGAAGTACGCATCATCGAAGCTGCTTCAGCATCACGATCAGCGATAGCTCTCTGAATCAGTCAATCGATAAAAGGTCACGCGTAAACACTACAAGGTACTAACCGCCACTTCGGTCGAGAAGGTCTTCTCGACGAGGGTGCGGTCGAACTGTGTGGGCGCTTGTTCACGGAGAGTCGCGAGTAGACGAAGATCAACAGGCTTCTTGATCCACGACATGTTCTTACGAGATCGGAAGAATGTCTATACAGAAAAAAAATTGTGAATTGAAAAGAAACACACCTCTATCGACTGGCTGTCGGGGAACAACTCGGGATTATCAGCGATAAAGTCCATTGAATCCGAGATCGAAGCGTCGAGACCTATGAACATAACAGCAATAGTGTCAATTGTATAATACGCACTGAGTGTGGAAGGAACAGGAGCGAGGTGCCTCTCCGCATTCTTGGTCACGACACTGTAAATTAGTCATTATGTGATTTAATCCTGATCAACATTAACGTACCTGTCAATGGTAGAATCGAGAGAAGACTGGGTGACCGCTGGTTGACGCGCATGTTCGATGAGTGTGTCCGCATCAAGTTCTTCTCCATACGGCTCCTAAATAAATAGCGTTCGTCGCAAATGGATTATAAATACAACACCAACAACACATTAAAAGACACCTTTTGCTCACCTCTCGGTCAATCATAGCTGTGTTTTGCTCCGGGTCGAACGCCATCGGCGCATTTATTGTGATGGGCCTATTCGACATCTGCAAAAGACAAAGTTAGGATCATTTAAAACATGTCTCATTGCTCAAATATAAAATAAATTTGAATAGAACTGATACCTTGAGATAGTCCAACTCCTGACTAGGTACTTGATGGTTAGCGAAACCGTGGTGAGCCTGCATACGACCTAGGATGGAGTGCGCCAAATGAAGTTCTTCAGCCGTGGGATACTAAAACAAAATACATATTCTAATACATATGCATATGATAAAACATGTGCTTGACATCCAAACTCACTTGAGTCGGTGACGGGGTGAGAGTTGTGAGCTTGGGACGTTTCGGAGACATATCTGAATAGATACATTACTAAAATAAGTACACATTACAATTACCTTTCATTGATACTAGTTGCTGAAGGTGGGCGGGTATGGAAGGCGTGTGTTGACGCTTATGTTGAGATGGACGGGAGGCCATCTCAAACCAGCACCACTACCAAACATAAACATAAACATGGTTACAACATTGACCAATAGTATATTAGATATAAAAAACAAATTACGCAACAATCATCCAACGCTCACCTAAAAACTACAAAACGTTTCGAAACAAAAATGCTTATGGTGATAAATGACATGATAAGTATTACATAATTACGAAAAATGTCACTACAAATGGTTCCGTCCAATCAGCTGTTTTTTTCTCTTTTTTTCTCTTTTTTTCTTTTTTCTTTTTTTTCATTTTCCAATCATTGCACATCTTCTTCGTTGTGACTAACGAGATCTGCTCGCTTCTTTCATATTTACAATCACTTCTCGACCATCAATGCGAATGAGGGCGCACGGTCCCACCACAGCATCAACCGTCACAATGCGCGTGTAGGTTGGCTCGGTGTGCTTCTTCACAAACCAGTACTTATTCATAAGTACAATGCCTGCCCAGTAGCGCGCGAGCTGCACGTCGTTGCTGTTCACCACTTCGTTAGTGGTGGCCGTGAAGGCGCACTCCAGCTTGGTCATCTGACCTAGCACAGTGACATGTCCCAGTGTGTCCAATCCAAATGCGTGTACGCAGCAGAAGTAGAATGAACCGTTCTCGTACACCATCATCATGTGGCTCTGCGACGCGGCGAGCTCACGTGGCCATCCGTGTTGCGACGTGTAGTAGTCCCCGTAGACGCGAGCTCTTCTCCTGTAATTACCATTTTATCCTGTGAATGCGTTAATTCTAAAAAGCCGTATTAAAAATTACTTGACGAACTCGTGTTTTGTCTTTATTCATTCTCCATTCGCACTGTTTGATTTATTTGGTTTGTTGTTTCTCACTAATTATGTATTCTTCAAGTTAAAATATTTGTCCGGTCGCATCCGTACTATAACTCCGTTTTGTGACGAATTCGTTTTGCGCGGTAAATCCACCACCATCCTCATTTTTACAACTATTCTTGTCTTTTATGTTTTTATATTGTGTTATATTTACCAATTATACATGTAAATCCAAAGTGGATGCACGCTCGCACTTGTCCAATGTGTGTTTTCAGAAGGGTTGCGTTTGCGAATGAGAGAAATGTGAACGTGAGGCGAACATCTTCGTGGGCAACTTCAACCCGGAGTAGATGAGAAACCCCTGTTCGACACGTTCGGCGCGGACGGAGTCTTTTCGCAGGTGAGTGGAGAAGGGAGAGGAGAAAGAGGAGTGTAGATATGAGTGCTCGCCCGTAGAACCCACAAGACCAACGAGAGACCCGACGAGGTGAGGACACAATTGGGAAAGAGGCGAGCAGTAGTTGAACTGAACTGTGACATTGTAGATGTTCGCGGACACGCGCGGTCGCCGTCATGGTGGCTGCGATCATGGCTAGTATTGAACTGCCCGGCATGCCGCCCGGATACGGTCAGTCAGTCTGTGTCCTTTCCATTTTGTAGTGCTTGAACTTTATGTTGATTGATTGAATGAACTTTATGTTCAACACAATTATTACGTTGTGTTGTGATAAATTTAACCAATTGGGACTTGTAATTGTTAATTATTACTGTACTGTGCTTGTAGGTGGGATCCAAACGCCTTTTCTATGGGCGTTCTCCCGATCTTCCCTCCGCCTCCTTCGACGGTGACGCCCGGCATCCCGCCTCTGCGCACTGCAATCCATGCATGCCTCCCATTAGTGATGAGTCTGGGAAGAAGAAGAGGGTGAGATGATTAAAACGCTTGTTGACCAGTTGGTTACCGCTGTCAGCTTCGATTTGTATGACTGGTACTGGTTCGATTTGTATGACTGGTACTGGCTCAGTGTTAGCGAACGCTTTATAGGATAATATGATTACGCCATAAGTGTCTAGTGCCGTGATAAGCGCGGTGTAGCGCGTTCAGAAAAATGTGGTGCTCCAGTGCTATACAACATTTAGATTTAAGTTGTATTATTTGTGAAAATTTGTTTTTTTTTTCAAGGTAATGTTAGTTGTACATTAGATAACACGGTATTTGGTTGATGTTGTATTATCATTGAAACCTATATAAACTTTTTTTCAAGGTCGCGATGGCTGACCAGACTATCAACTCTGCGTTGTGCTCGCGAGACTACGTGGCTTTGTAAAAGCACGAGCCGGGCGTGCATCTTCAACCCAAAGACAGAAGACGGAGACGTTCCGGGTGAGTGGTTCATTTATGTTCCATGTGTATCTTATTCCACCGCATTTTCAACAGTCGATAATACAAGTTTGCTAGGTTGTCATTTTGACTCGTAGTGGCGTCGCGGAAAAGTTGAATCGGAAAAGCCACTCACCACACCTGCACGTAGTGAGAGCGCAGAGGGTTGATGTTTGGATCTCTTGCCGCGCGCACCATTTCGTCGAATAGTCCTTGTCCAGCGAACACTTCATCAGATGGCAGAGTCTGTGAATACACTTTATATTATAATGTACTATATTTCCAAAAAGCATATGATATGATAAAATATATTATGCGTAATTACCCGGACGTGTTCAGAGGTGGCCACCGCGTCCTTCATCACGTTGAGCGGCGCCGGCTCGATGTCCTCGAGGAGTGCCTGGCAGTACTCATCACCGGCTTGTGCGCGAAACTCCACTTCGGGAAGAAGCAGAGTCGTGACTGAAGCTCTGTAAGTGTTTGATGATTCCTTAAACTGAGATTTGATAGAGTTACCTGGTAGACGCCGCCTCTGCAGCCCCGCGCGTATTCCCCTTTCTTAACACACGCTTACTCCACCCATAGAAACGTTCAAATGTAGCGGTGCCGATATCGCATGGGTTGCCGGTTCGCCGCAGATCCTCTGCCCCGTGCTTGCACAGAACATGTGTTTTCCACGTCATCGTTCCTATTCCCATTTGGCGGTACTGGTACTCGTACGTTTTCTCGAGGAGATCAGCGAGCGCTGCACAGTCATCTTTAATTGAAAAATTCGTAATCACATATGTACGGTGTACTCACCACGAAGTAAGTCCTCTGCTTCTAGATGACGAGTCAAGATCATGTACGAGAGATACACCGCCCTCGTCCATAGATCGGAAATGTAGCCCACAGCTATGGCAAGAGGGATGTACAGAGTGATGGTCTGTGAATATAATAGAAGTTTCGATATGAATACATAACTTACCTGAGTTTTTTCCGCTCCGGAAAGACCAGCAAGCGCACGCACTGCTTCATGAGGTTTCGCATGCAGATAGGTGGGCATTGCTGTGGAAGAGACAGCGTCATCGAGCGTGTCGATCTCTGCGTCTGTGATTCGCGCAGGTGCGTGCCGTGTCTCTCGGGTGAACACATCTAAAAGAATTGATTGATTGAAATTGATAGATTTTGCAGTACATGATTTGTTCATTGATGAGAATCGATACATCAATCAGTGATTCAATTGGTAAAATTGTTCAACCTCTGTGGAGATCTGGAAGGATTCCCTCGGAGATGTTGTGGAGGTTGTCCGTCACGAAAAGTGTTGGCGGGAAAAAACGTGTCCAAATGTTGATGCCTATACATAGACATGGTTGACCATCTCGCAAACAATGGAGAATACCAGTACCTCGGAAGCCGTTTCGTCGAGCGGGTGCATCTTGTAGCACATCATGGGTCGGGCCACCGTAGGTCCGCGTCTGCGATATTCCGTTGACAACTCCTGGTTCGGGCGGGTATCGCACAGCACCTCAATTAGTATTGTACAGAGATATGAACATAAATGATTCGATTGGGATACGCACCTGCAGCATTTGTCCGCCTTGTACACATCTCGGGCATGAGTTGTACCCTGAGGGAGAGGGTAGTAGCCACACCATACTTGCTGCCTAAATCGAATGGTAATGTACGTAATAGCATTGCCAAACTTGCCGGTCCGTCTAGAGGCACGAACGTCACTCGGAAACGGACATTGTAGATCTGAAAAAAACACGCACCATGCAACGGTGTCGTTTTTTTTATAATTAATAACAGTAAACATTACCTGGCCATTATGAGCGATCTGGATCGGCGCCCTGACCGTGGATTCGAGCCAATCGACGAATCCGTTGAGGATGTTGGGCCACGCATGTTCAGGTGGTGAGTGCTTCAGCGTGTGGATGGAACCGATAGGGTAGATCGAAGTGCTGCGGCATCTCAAGTGAGGCGGTAGATCGGCGCATCCTATGACAACTGGCCAGATGCCTGCTCTGTAATGACGCGGTTGCATGTTGAAAATTCAATAACTTTACCGTGACTGAGGATTGATTGGCACTCCGTCTGTCGAAAGAATGAGCTGGAGAGTGAGCAACCTGTTGATGAAGTCAGCGTTAGACTCCATCCCGGCACGGAATCGCGGGAAATACCGCAGATCTGCTCGGCAGTCGTCGTTCGGGTTAGCATGAAGATGTGTGTGAATGTCAATCACATCCTGAAAAGTAGAACATTCCTTGACACATATAGTTTATCGTCTCAATCACCTGGAAGTGCCGTTCCAGAATGTCCACTATGGGAGTGTAGTTCGACGTCACGCGGACGGTATAGTTGCGTAGAGCCTTCGTTCTCTTCAGCACTCTTCCTGTCCACCCCCTGTTTTGAAACCGAGTACGTCTGAAACATGTTTTTTTTGTTCTTCAATTTACTTAATAACACGAAAAACGAACTTCATCCACGTTCTCAGCCTGACGCGACATTGACGAGACGCGCAGCGAGTTAAATGTGTCGCAAGGTTGTTGCCGCACTTCCCACAATGCTCACTTTTCGCAATAGCCGCTGCATTTACTATTGCTCTCCTCAAACGTATCTCGGTCTGTGCGCTCCAGCGTGTGCCGAAAGATCTGGCTCTTGACGAGAAGAAATCATCCTTTATTGTTTCTTCGCTCTTTCCTTTCCATAGAGCTCCTGCAACAACTGAGAGAAGTCTTCCAGAAACAGGGGCCAACCACTGAGTGGAACCTGGTCGTGCCGGGCCTGCTTGACCTGCGGGAACACCGGGTATGGGTCCACCTCCTCCGCCGCCAGGCGGTCCAGCGGGTCCTCCTCCGCCGCCAGGCGGTCCAGCGGGTCCTCCTCCTCCGCCAGGCGGTCCAGCGGGTCCTCCTCCGCCGCCAGGCGGTCCAGCGGGTCCTCCTCCTCCGCCAGGCGGTCCAGCGGGTCCTCCTCCGCCGCCAGGCGGTCCAGCGGGTCCTCCTCCTCCGCCAGGCGGTCCAGCAGGGTGAGGCCGCAGCTCCGCCGTTCTCCGTTCGTTCAGCTCCGCCCCTGGAATGAGTTAGCGTTTAGTTCATCTTGAGTCGCTTTTCGATCTCATTGGTTGGTCGGCGTCTATACCGATTCCCATGTTTCGCAATCCAGCTACCGTACTGTACGACATTTCACCCCGCATTCTCAATTTGGTGTTTTCAGTGCAGAGACGATGTCAATTGGCTACGACAAGCAGGAGTAGCGACGAACGGTCTGACGCCCGCCCCACATACTCGACTCGTGGTTTCAGCAGTCGCTGAGCAACGAGCCGGACCACGCATGTTCGGTGAGTGAGCGTTTAGTTCATCTTGAGTCACTTTTCGATCTCATTGGTTGGTCGGCGTCTATACCGATTCCCATGTTTCGCAATCCAGCTACCGTACTGTACGACATTTCACCCCGCATTCTCAATTTGGTGTTTTCAGTGCAGAGACGATGTCAATTGGCTACGACAAGCAGGAGTAGCGACGAATGGTCTGACGCCCGCCCCACATACTCGACTCGTGGTTTCAGCAGTCGCTGAGCAACGAGCCGGACCACGCATGTTCGGTGAGTGAGCGTTTAGTTCATCTTGAGTCACTTTTCGATCTCATTGGTTGGTCGGCGTCTATACCGATTCCCATGTTTCGCAATCCAGCTACCGTACTGTACGACATTTCACCCCGCATTCTCAATTTGGTGTTTTCAGTTCAGAGACGATGTCAATTGGCTACGACAAGCAGGAGTAGCGACGAACGGTCTGACGCCCGCCCCACATACTCGACTCGTGGTTTCAGCAGTCGCTGAGCAACGAGCCGGACCACGCATGTTCGGTGAGTGAGCGTTTAGTTCATCTTGAGTCACTTTTCGATCTCATTGGTTGGTCGGCGTCTATACCGATTCCCATGTTTCGCAATCCAGCTACCGTACTGTACGACATTTCACCCCGCATTCTCAATTTGGTGTTTTCAGTGCAGAGACGATGTCAATTGGCTACGACAAGCAGGAGTAGCGGCGGTATCGATAGCCGTACACTTCCTAATTCCCACAATCATACAATTCCCACATTCGTATGTATTTGTATGAATGTTCCAAAGATAAATAGTTCATACTGACCTCCACCGTCTTGTCCATATTCATCGTCGTTGTTGTTGTCGGGCTGATATCTAGCTTGATCATCCTGCACCGAACGTGTGTTGAATTCTGTGTATTCGATGTCAGGAATGTCAAACAAAACGAAAGATGTTTAAACTATGTACCTCGTCTTATCGCAGTTCTCGTTTGGAAACGTTTGTTGTACGTCGACGACGGAGGTCTCCCCATCGGTACCCTATCAGCAAACATCGATAAACAAAGTTATTTATTACGAACATAAGCAAAAACAATAGTAAAAAATGGAAAATTAGTTATGAGAAACAAACAGTGTTATGATTTTCGAAATGACGACAGCTCCAAATCGATATTGTGACTCCTTGAGCTTGTCTCATCTGCAAACAGTCTACAAGCAGGATGCAGCGCCTCTTCAAATGTCCTGCATATGCTCTGCAAGGGCCATTCGCGTCAGAATTGCACTATTTTGAGTATGCATGCCCGCACCTCTCTGCGTGCGTGCTGCATTTTGCCACTCTCGTCTGCATGCAGACTGCATTTTGACCTGATTCTTCTGCATGCAGATAGCACATTGGTTTCGGAGTCTTCTTCCAGCCGAGCATGCCCCGCTTTTCGATCAGCCACTCTCTTTCTCCCCAGAGCGTCTGATTCTCTCACTTGCGCACGCTCTCTGCGCGCTCTCTCTTTCTTATGCGATTAGAGACTAGGAGCCAGAATGGGTAGCCGGCCTGAAATCAAATCGATCGATCGGTGAGGAGAGGGCGAGTGAGAGAGCTCGGCAGTTAAAGAACGTGCGAATTTCGGATGAGCAGAGCAGTGCGGGTGAGGCTGCTTTGATCTCTACTACCATTAACATAATATAATAAGGAAGATCAGTTTAACGCACTCGGCTCTGCAATTACAATTCATGACCGAGGTTTCAGTGGCTCAGAATCTAATGAAGTCTGTTTTATATGATACGTATAGTTTTATTCTGGGAGAAAGTTGGAGCCTCTGTGCATTTGACTACAGAAATGAAGATACTCACTTCCGTGCGGGACCAAACACCGGGCAGTCGGTGAAATTGATCTCGCAGGCTGCAATTTCGTAAGCGCATGCTCATTTCTGGACGCAATTGGAGGGGCATTGTCACTGTTTGCCCGGTGCGTGGTCCCGCACGGAAAATGAGTATCTTCATTTCTGTGTGCATACATAAATGATTCCAAAAGCAACATTCGAATTCATTTGCGAGCATCGCAAAACATTCGCAAAACAAAGTAGCAGATATGAAGATCGAACGCGCCTGGTTAGTACCAGTACGCCCTCACCCTACCACTTGAGCTATTCCACATCATGATGAAACTTCTTTGAGAATATGGGGTGGCTAGCGCAGTGGATGTGCGCGCATCATGCTGAAGGTCTCGAGTTCAATTCTCTCGGCGGCCAATGATGTACCGCTAGTCACGGTGGAGTGACGACTACCTTCACAACTTTTGTGAGCCTCTAGTCAGAAGTCTGTGACGTCATCTGATCCAAATTCATTGCATCAATCGATGGACCCCATGTAAGCAGCTAGCGATTTGTACTCGAGACCGATATGACATGATAACTGGTGAAGAATAGCTAGTTTACTCGTAGTAGAATTTCATTTCGACTAGCTAGTAGTAACTTGCTAGGTAATGGAACTGCTTAGGAGATGAAGGGAAGCAGAGAGAAATTTGTAACGTGTGTAGCGCGCGTCAATGATCGACCGGCAGGCGCGTGAGCGATTCGACCAAGCTGTTTCGAAGATTTCTAATTTACATACATTCGTTATATAACACAACATTGTTCGGCAACACATTATCTATCAGTATCAGTTTCAAAAAAGCGGGAATGACAGAAACTAATTCATAATTTCAAACCAGTGAATATTAGTAATATATTATATTACTATGTAGTATTGTTGTATAAGTTATTTGTATTTTCAATCATGAGATTCTGACTAGTGAGTTTGTAATATGTATATTTTCTTTTCGTAATTCACCAATGGGAAAAAATTTCTTCGAAATTTGAGAAAAGGACATCCATTCTCTTTCGAAAAGTACGTAAGTAAAGACAAAAGGTTTGTCTGGATCTGATTCAACAAAAGCACATGCATAAAATCTCTTTGCAGCTGACTAAAATATCAAAACAAACCTGCTCTTTCAAATTTATGAAATTAGAACATAAATATTATGCATTATAATAATTTATTTATAGTGAATTATAATGAAAATTTGGCCTATTTCACAGTCACCTTACATTATATATATATATATATATATATGTTTAATGTTTAAAAACACATTTTAGAGTGATTCGAAAGAGCAGGTTTGTTTTGATACTTTAGTCAGCTGCAAAGAGATTTTATGCATGTGCTTTTGTTGAATCAGATCCAGACAAACCTTTTCTCTTTACTTACGTACTTTTCGAAAGAGAATATTTCTTTTGTTCACAGTTTCTCTGAACCATGTAGAAGTGAAAATATACTTTTCTCAACTCGTTTTCTGGTAAAATACGCGTTTGAGGTCAATTGGATCATTGTTCACTAATAATATTTTGTGAAGTTCAGTTTTGTAAATTGAGAAATACATTTTCGTATTCACCGGAATTTGACATGTCCATACTACATATTTGTAAAGAATCCATGACATGAAATTAAGAGTGGTACTTTCCTTTAATTTTATGCTAAAAACTGAATTTGATTTCAATTTTTTTTTCAAAATTCCCGTCATTCAAGACGTTTTAGACACTCAACTGTGATGTGACCCACTTTTTACCCACAAGGTATTCAAAACCAACTATTTTTTGGGGAAAATAATTTAAAATGAAAAAAAGTTCTAGTTTTTAGGACTACTAGATGTTATTTGATGTTTCCATCAACTTTTCATCAGTATAATATCATTTTAAGGTGAAAGTGTCACTTTAAAGTGTTAAACACCTAATTGTCACAGTCTCGGATTCGAATCCTGCCTACAGAAACCGTTATTCCGGATGTTATCGAAAATTGTAAAGTAGGCTGTCTGACCTTGAACTTAAGTACGTGCTGTTGGGATGCTGTATATTTCCGGTATGCACGTGTACGTTCCAGTGCCAAAGCTCTTTCGAACATCCTTAAAGGGAGTGTACCCTCTGATTCTGCTCGTTGGGTTGACTATGCCATGATATTAGTCATCTTTTTGATGTTAATTTCGGAAAACAACACAACTTAAAGCAAACTATAACTTTATTTAATGAGTTTAAACGAAATCATTTCGTAGTGTATTTAAGAAAAAATGGTGCCAGTGTTTGGTACCATTATTGTGCAGTGGTTTGTGTTTGTGAAATTTCATTGTTAAAAACATAATTTAAAATTGTTTTTTGTCTTCACGATGTTCTTCACACTTTGTTTTATTTTATTAGATTTATAAACTATAATTTTATCATCATTTTTGTATTTTCAATAAATTGATTCTAAAAAAAATAAAGTTACAGCGTTCACCAGTGCGGACCATTCAATACCTCTAAACGCCGATTT
This sequence comes from Rhabditoides inermis, assembly GCA_963966185.1. NCBI lineage: Eukaryota > Metazoa > Nematoda > Chromadorea > Rhabditida > Rhabditidae > Rhabditoides > Rhabditoides inermis. The sequence goes on along the minus strand of CAWZYM010000109.1, from coordinate 110,767 downwards.
AGTTTTTATTTATAATTTTTCAAAGAAACGATTTTTTGAATAAAATTCTATCACACAAACATAATCATGATCCTCAAATCTAGTCTGAAGGTGAATTACATTTTAAAACTTTGGTTCTCAGAGTGAAGCCTACCTTTAAACAGTCTTTAGCTTACGTTGATTTTTCTAATTCCGTTTTTGTACCTACCGTTTCGTTTTTGTTCGATAACTATCAGTGAGATATACTGATATATGCAGTGATGAGAGGTGTAGGCTGCAACGAAATGCATTCATCCCCCTTGCATACTAATATTTACTATGGTGTCTGTCTGTCTGTCCTTCCGGAGAGATATCTCTTTTCAAAGTCTACTCTAACTACTCATTTTTTCTAGAAAGTTTCTTCAATACCTGAGAACGCAAAAGTCCAAATATCTCGTCAATAGCGATCTCCTAATCATAGTTATCACCTAATCTCTTAACTATGGAGAAAAATTTCAAAATGCTTCCATTAGAACCAAATTTGGAGAGTAGGTGAATCGACCTAGAAAAAGTCGATAGCCGCAATACCAGCTGCCTGTGACCTCATCTTCATGCCCAAATAGGCGAATGTACCCAAAATGCACCCAAAATTCATGATCTTCGATTTCTATAAAAATTGAACAGAAGAAAGATTACGTATAGTAGATTATAGAAACTGGTTTCCTTTTTTGAAAAGTCACCAAATATGGCGAATATGATCGACTTTTTGTACAGACGAGATAGAGGGTCCAATTTGTAAACTTAAGCTTTTATGGGCAAAAAAGCCCTTCTGTCAAAGTTTCAGATCGATCGGACTTTGTCTTCATACAGTATTAGACATTTTCTGAGCGCGCGTTACTTGCTGGGGTCGCGCCCACCGGATTGCTCGCTACCAGCCGCCAGGTCAACCGATCGATATCGAATAGTTGGCATTCGCAATCACTGACCCATATTCACTCAGTTGTGTATTTTTAAAGGAATATGTCTAAATATAACAATAATGGATTGAGTCAGTTGGAAAAAAAACTTTATCTACGTTTCTATCTCTCTATCTTCAACGAATAACTTTGATAAAACGAAAAGTTGAAGGTTGAAAGTTAAGTAAATTGTTTCGAGACGTCAATAGATAGTGCTTTCCAACGATCAAATCACCCTCAAACTGTTCCAAACTCCTTCACACGTGCGCACAACGTGTTAGGGCGCGCCAGCCGGCTTCTTTTCTCGAAGTCATTGTAGACGTAATATAGAATTATGTACTGCTTCTTTTTTCAGTTGAAACTAAGTTTTGAGTTCATTACTTGTACTCTGGTACATACATATTCAGCCAGAAATTCCGCTTCTCGATGCAGTACAGTGTCGAGTGGAAGTGAGGTGAGGTGAGAATCGAGTTCACCTTACATGTCATTTGGCAAGCACAGGCGGTCAAATTATATTTTTTAGAACGTGAAAGAGTAGACAGTAGCGAGAGAAGACAGTAGATAAGAGATTAGTACTTTCTGTTTAAAACAGTTTTTACATAACTGTCTCTCGAAAGTCGCAGTGACTACTGCAGATGTGAGAATAGAAGAGTAGACAGAAGGTACTGTCTCTAGAAAGTTGTTGTCACCGGCGGGGACGTGAAAGTATACAAGAGAGAGAATAGGAGAGAGAGAGGGGGGGAGAGAGAATAGGAGAGAGAAGAGGAGAGAGAAGGGAGAGTAGACTAATAATAACTGTCTCTCGAAAGTCGCAGTGATAGTGATTACTGCAGATGTGAGAGTGAGAGTGGAAGAGGTGAATGAGAGGTGAAAGTATACAGAAAAAAACATAGTAATGCCTCTAGAAAGTTGTTGTCACAGTAGAATAAAAAGATGCAGTAGACAAACAAGAGCATAGTACTAGTATTGTCTCTAGAAAGTTGACAGTAGACAATAGAGAGTATAATACTGTTTCTAGAGAATATAATACTAAGAGAGAAAGAGAGAAAGAGATAGCGAGACAGTGGGAGAGGGAGAAGAGATAGAGAAGAGATAGAGGAGAGTAGACAGAACAGTGTAGATGAGAAAGAGATGGGGCGGTGTACATTTGTGAAACATAAAATAAGTGAAAAAGAAGTAGGAGAGATAGTTAGAAAATACAAAAATTAAAACAGCTACATATAAAAAATATGAACACTTTAACTACAACCCTTGCATGTATGTATCTTCGCAAGAGTCATTAGAGAGCAATCAACTATCAAACATGCAAGACGAACTATTCTTCTATTTTTCTATTTTTGTATACCTAGTGCGGAGGCGCGCGACAGCGCGCCGGAGCGCTAGTCATCACGATACAAAATTCAAATAGGTGGGTGGATGAAATGAAACTACCTTGGCTTTGTGAGATGTGCACATGATTGGTGAAATAGTCAGGGTCAGCTAGCTCAATATCCACGGTGTTCTGGAATAGTAATAGTATAAAACATCATTCCACCAATATCAGATTCATACCACTGTATACAAGTATCCTAGGCTGGAGTCGTTTCTGCTTTCAAATGACGTCGGAGTAAATGTTTCTGACAACCGCGAGAAACGTTGCCGTGCCTTCCAGACGGCACTAAGTAAACGAAACTAGAGTGATCTAATAATGACGGAAAACTTGTTGAGTAAGTGTATGTAAGAATATACCCGATCGGACATTGTATCTGAGCAGATAAACTATCCAAAAGTTCAATTATCATCAGTTATTTGGACCAGTTTCTCTCTCTCTCTCTCTCTCTCTCTCTCTCTCTCTCTCTCTCTTTATTTCTCTCTCTCTCTTTCTCTCTCTCTCTCTCTTCATTTTCCATTTCTCCCTCAATTCGTTCACATGTTTGTAAACTAGATGTTCTACTAATAAATCATGATCGACCTTTGTAACACAGCATGGTTACAGAAGTAGTTATCTTGATCTCTTCACTTTTTCGTGTCACAGTTTCTTTTATTTTCAAAAACTGTATCCGATTGGATAAAGTTATCATTCGCGATATGTTTTTTCAAAGACGATATTCGAGTTCCTTACTTTGTTGATCGGACATTTGATGAAAATGACGTTGGACGTGCTTTCTGTTCACGCTGTTGTCATTCGCAAACTTCCGGAGCACGGAGTTGACGACCTTCAAACAACTTATTAGATTAAAACATCATGACTTCAACTACAATCAGTACGTTCGGCCTGACTTCATTTGTATGTAACTATCAGATGACTATTAAGTAACTCATCACAACGATATAATGGTTGTTGTTCAGTTTCTCGGATGATCCAACTCTCGACGTTGACTTTTCTACTACGACATCACGGCCGACCTTCTGAGCACAGCAGAGTTCCAGAAGTAGTCGATGATTGTTTTATAATCGCACGTGTGTCTGTGATGTAGCCGACACGGCTCCACATCTGAACAATAGGAAACTTCATAACTTTATCTCAAAAACTAATAAACTTTAGATCCAGTATAACAATATAACATTTCGATAATACTCGAGTAACTGTTTGAACAGTCTCTCTCTCTCTCTATTGCAATCTCTCTCTTTCACACACACAGACACACACACACACACACACACACACACACACACACACACACTCCTCTCTCATTTTCTATATCTCTTTCAATTCGCTCAGATTGAATTTTCGTAGTCTGTATCAGTACTCACCTATTTATATCTGTCCGATAGATATTTGTAAAATAAACTGATATAGGCAGTGTTGGGAAATGTAGGCTGCAAAAATGCAATCGTAGTCACGATACAAACAAACTGTTTTTTTTTAATTTTATCAGATACGGGGTTTTTAAAAAAAACCCGTCACTGATGAAATTAACGAATTTGTAATATCGGATAAAGTTATTTTTTTGGATCCGATAGGATAACGTACTCACTTGATTACTCACTTGATTACTCGCTACTACCACCAGTATGAACGCAAACTGTCGAACTTTTCACTTTAGCCAATTTCACTTTAGCCAAGCAATCGTAGTCATGATACAAACAAACTGTTTTTTTTTTTAAATTTTATCAGATACGGGGTTTTTAAAAAAAAACCGTCACTGATGAAATTAACAAATTTGTAATATCGGATAAAGTTATTTTTTTGGATCCGATAGGATAACGTACTCACTTGATTACTCACTTGATTACTCGCTACTACCACCAGTATGAACGCAAACTGTCGAACTTTTCAATTTAGCCAATTAGATAAAGCAATTTGACCACTTTATCCGAATAAATAAAGTAGGTTGATCTTTTTGGTCAGATAGGATATAGTAATTCAACTGCTGTACACACAAAGTGGACAAAAAAGATGCTAACCGCTTTCTCGATGAACTCCTTGTTGACATTTGACAGTTCAGAACCGAAACCTCTTCTAGCTGCGTAGCGGGCAAAAAAAAGAACCCAGATTAACATGTGCGTTACATAATTGGGTTACATACGTAGTCGATGATTGCCTTATAATCGCACGTGTGGATGTAATATGGCGAGCGAGCCGACACGGCTCCACACCTGAATATTAGCATCACTTTATCTCGAAAAAAACACTAGATCCAGTAGTACGTTATAACATTTCTAAAATATTCGAAGAACAGTTTGAGAATTCTGATTCTCTCTCTCTCTCTCTCTCTCTCTCTCTCTCTCAAAACACTGGTTGATTAGATTGAACTTTCGTAGTCTGTAACAGTACTCACCTATTCTTATTTGTCCGATAAAAATTGGTGAAATATGCTGATATAGGCACTGCTACGAAATGTAGGCTGTAAAAAATGCATTCGTAATCACTATACGAAAAAAACTGTGATATTGATTGAAAAACAGTACGGAAGAAAGGCAGTGAACGAACGAAGTATGGGAATGGAAAGAGAAAGAAAGAACAAAAAGAACATGGGATGAAATTGATTGGAGAGAGATGGTGTGTGGCAGCTGTGCCCTTTCAAGCGAGGATACAAAAACACATGTTCATAGAAGCTCATACAGAGTTTTACAGTGTTTTATCGCCTGGCCGGCCTATATAAAATTTGCTATGGTCGGTGTTTGTGGCTCGGTCACAACATGTAGCTCAGTCACTATTACACCTACACAGCTCATACTCTAAACTTAACACTCTTATGGTGACCGCATGCAATCGTTTTATTTTCACGCTCACACCTCCACTTACCGTATGACTTTACTAACAACTTGACATAGCCTGAAAAACTTTTGACCCATATGCTCAGTCCATGTTTTAAGATGTAATTCTCATACTGTAAACTTAGACTTAGCACACTACATTGACTTGACACACGTCACTAGAACTCATTCCGATAACTCCTTATATGGGTTTATATAGAATTTCCAAAATTTCAGAAGGACAGAACTCAATACTGAAGAAACATTTTACACTCAAACTACAAACTTAAGATCAACTAATCACTTCTAACAGACACACATTAGCATAGGTTCCTATCTCATTTCCTTAAATGGGTTCACTGACAACTCGGTCCACTTCTATGTAAACCTACCTTCAAATTTTATATTTTGTCATGAAACTTGCACAGTAACATGAAACATGCATGTTATTCACAGTTTTACAGTTTCGCTACAAAAAACCAGTTAAAAAAAGTTTTACAGCATTTTTAATTTTCTGACAGGATCAATCACGTAAGATGCAAAACGCAAAAACCTTGAATATCTTTGTTACTTTTAAAGACTAAAACTTTAAACTTTAGCTGATGATAGAAGACACTTGGCCGTTCACACCACTTCAATTTCAAGTGAAATACTCATTCCGTTTTCAAAATATAAATATTCAAATTTTCGTAGAAATTTTACATTTTTGATCATAACTTCTTTCATTTTCAATATTAATTTTTCAAATTTTCATGGTAAATCACTCTCTATGACACAATCAACACAAACACGTATGCTCAACTCTATTACTGAAAATAAAACTCATATTTCATCATTCACTAGATCAACTGCAATCTCTTACTATCTAAGAGTTGAGACCTGGATTTTGCACAGTAATTCATAACTCAAAAACTAATACTTACTGACAAAAATTCAGATTTTTCGCTTCACTGTGGAAGGATTTCACTTTTTCAAAAAACCTTGATTTTCAACCAAATGTGGCTCATTTTTGCAGTTGAGCATATTGACCGCTGACAGGATCAATCAGGTAAGATGCAAAACGTAAAATACAGTACAACTATGTTTCAACTTTATAGAAAAATGATTAATTATCTCATCCCTTGCACCAATGACACCTTAGGGTCTGAGTACCTGCCAGGTACCATCTCACCTGTCGCCTCTCACATGTCACCTGAGATAAATTAGCATAAACTTCAAATTTCACTTTACGACCCTGTAACTTTTGTCTAGATGAGAGTTGACACCTGGATTTTTCTATTTATTTGTCACTACCGTAGTACCTTTATTCATGAATTATTTCAAATTTGTATTTAATGTTTGAATTTTAATTAATTTTTCAATTTCCGCCTTTTTAATACTCAGAAATGTTATAAAATTTATAACTTTGTTATTTTTTGAGGTAGAAGGTTCATACTTGGTACAGGTAACAAGTAAATAATTACAATTTTTTAGATAAACAACTCAGGTCAACAAGTAAACAAAAAAGTAAACAACTCCAAATCTCCTGATTTTAATATCTAATCGATACTAAACCTTCAGGAGAGTTAAGGTATAGTGTTTACAAGTCATGTAAACAAGTAAACAGAACTGTAAACAAGTCCGAAACTGTAGATTTTGATATCTAAAGTGTACTAGACTCAATGAAGAGTTTGTATCTGATGTTTACATGACAAGTAAACAAGTAAACAAAGTTGTAAACTACTCCAAAACTAGAGATTTTGATGTCTCATGTGTACTAGACCCACGGGAGAATTCAGATTTGAAGTTTTGATAAGTAAACGCGGAAAGGCGAGCGCGCCGAAGGCGCGCGAGCCTCGGAGCGCAGTGCGGCGGCGAAGCCGCCGCCACTAGCGGGCCGGAGGCGAGCGAAGCGAGCCTCCGGCCCGCTAGTCGCCCTGCGAGGGGCTATATAAAATTTGCTATGGTCCTTGTGGCTGGCTCGGTCACAACATGTAGCTCAAACACCATTACACTTACACAGCTCATACTCTAAACTTAACATTCTATTGGTGACCGCATGCAATCGTTTCATTTTCACACTCACACCTATACTTACCGTATGACTTTACTAACAACTTGACATAGCCTGAAAAACTTTTGACCAATATGCTCAGTCCATGTTTTGAGATGTGAATCTCATACTGTGAACTTAGACTTAGCACACTATATTGACTTGACACACGTCACTGGGACTCCTTCCGATAACTCCTTATATGGGTTTATATAGAATTTCCAAAATTTCAGAAGGACATAACTCAAGACTGAAAAAAACATTTCACACTCAAACTACAAACTTAAGATTAACTAATCACTCTCAACAGACACACGTTAACATAGGTTCCTATCTAATTTCCTAAAATGGGTTCACTAACAACTCGGTCCACTTCTATGTAAACCTACCTTCAAACTTCATATTTTGTCATGAAACTTGCACAGTAACATGAAACATGCATGTTGTTCACAGTTTTACAGTTTCATTCGGAAAAACCAGTTCAAAAAAGTTTTACAGCATTTTTCATTTTCTGACAGGATCAATCACGTAAGATGCAAAACGCAAAAACCTTGAATATCTTTGTTAGTTTTGAAGACTAAAATTTCAAACTTTAGCTGATGATAGAAGACACTTGGCCGTTCACACCATTTCAATTTCAAATAAAATACTTATTCCGTTTTCAAAATATAAATATTCAAATTTTCGTAGAAATTTCACATTTTTGATCATAACTTCTTTCGTTTTCAATATTAATTTTTCAATTTTTCATGGTAAATCACTCTCTGTGACACAATCAACACAAACACGTATGCTCAACTCTATTACTGAAATAAAAATTCATATTTCATGATTCACTAGATCAACTACAATCCCTTACTATCTAAGAGTTGAGACCTGGATTTTGCACAGTAATTCATAACTCAAAAACTAATATTTACTGACAAAGATTCAGATTTTTTGCTTCACTGTGGAAGGATTTCACTTTTTCAAAAAATCTTGATTTTCAACTAAATGTGGCTCATTTTTGCAGTTGAGCATATTGACCGCTGACAGGATCAATCAGGTAAGATGCAAAACGTAAAATACAGTACAACTATGTTTCAACTTCTTAGAAAAATGATTAATTATCTCATCCCTTGCACCAATGACACCTTAGGTTCTGAGTACCTGCCAGGTACCGTCTCACCTGTCGCGTCTCACATGTCACCTGAGATAAATTAGCAAAAACTTCAAACACTTTACGACCCTGTAACTTTCGTCTAGATGAGAGTTGACACCTGGATTTTCCTATTTCATTATCACTACCGTAATACCTTCATTCATTAATTATTTCACATATAAAAAAACGTTTCCATTTTATTTTTTTCCAGTTTTCGTCTGTTTGAAACTGAAAATTGTACTAAAATTTATATATCGGTTGGTTTTCAAGGTAGAACGTCCATACTTGGTACAAGTAACAAGAAAACAAGTTCATTTTTTTGGTAAACAACAACAGTAAACAAGTAAACAAACAAGTAAACAACTCCAAATGTTCTGATTTTGATGTCTAATCGATACTAAATCAGTCGGATATTTACAAAGTAGTGTTTTTCAATTAGGTAAACAAATAAACAAAGTAGTAAACAACTCCAATACTTGAAATTCCGATGTCTGATGTGTATTAGACCAATAGGAGAGTTCAGATTTGATTTTTTTTATGAGTTTACGCGGAGAGGCGAGCGCGCCGAAGGCGCGCGAGCCTCGGAGCGCAGTGCGGCGGCGAAGCCGCCGCCACTAGCGGGCCGGAGGCGAGCGAAGCGAGCCTCCGGCCCGCTAGTCGCCTCTCTCCCCCCCTAAAATTTCCTATGGCGTTTGTTTGTTGTCCGCTCACGTACAGAGTTTCTGAATAGAGATCTCGAGCTGACCTTCTAGACTTAAGCTTTGGTGGTCCATGAGACGGCACATCTAACTTTGCATCTCATTTGCATAACTCCTTATATGGGTTCACTAACAACTCTGGACTTAGAATCTGAAATTTGTGACACTTCTATATGAACTCTGTCAGTTTTCGACCTAGAGACTTGATACTTGGTACAGGTAACAAGTAAACAAGTTCAATTTTTTTGGTAAACAACAACAGTAAACAAGTAAACAATTAAGTAAACAACCCCAAATCTCATTTTAAAGGTATCTAACGTGTACTAAACCAAGTACTGAGTTCATATTTGTTGTTTACAAAAGAAGTAAACAAGTAAACAAGTTTGTAAACAACTCAGAAATGTGTTTTAAAGGTCTGTAACGTGTAGTATACAAAGTACTCAGTTCGATTTCATTGTTTATTTGGCATGCAAACAAGTAAACAAATAAGTAAACAACTCTAAATCTCATTTAAAAGGTATCTAACGTGTACTAGACCCAGTACTGAGTTCATATTTGTTGTTTACAAGTGAAGTAAACAAGTAAACAAGTTTGTAAACAACTCAGAAATGTGTTTTAAAGTCTCTAACATGAAGTACACAAAGTACAGAGTTTTATTTTGTTGTTTGTTTATGATGTAAACAAGTAAACAAAAAAGTAAACAAGTACAAATCTCATTTATTAGGTATCTAACGTGTACTAGACCGAGTACTGAGTTCAAAGTTGTGGTTTAAAGTTATGTTAAGAGTATATACTTAGAGGTCATACAGCGGAAAGGCGAGCGCGCCGAAGGCGCGCGAGCCTTGGAGCAAACGCGGCGCGAAGCGCCGCCACTAGCGGCCGGAGGCGAGCGAAGCGAGCCTCCGGCCGCTAGTCGCCACTCTCCCCCCTAAAATGTCAGATGCCGTTTGTTTGTTTGTTGTCCGCTCACGTACAGAGTTTCTGGGTAGAGATCTCGAGCTGACCTTCTAGACTTAAGCTAAGGTGGTCCATGAGATGGCACACCTAACTTTACATCTCATTTGCATATTTCCTTATATGGGTTCACATAGAGGGTCGAATTTTTGACGCTCTCTAAAACTGTACTCAGCCTACGTACAGGTACCATACTTGGCACTTATAGTTAACTGGTACAAGTGATTATAAAACAGGTAAATGAGCTCTTTTGCATCACTCCTTATATGGGTTCACTAACAACTCTGGACTTAGAATCTGAAACTTGTGACGTTTCTATATGAACTATTTCAGTTTCAGACTTAGAAACTTCATACTTGGTACAAGTAACAAGTAAACAAGTTTAAAAAATTTGGTAAACAACAACAGTAAACAAGTAAACAAATAAGTAAACAACTCCAAATCTCATTTTAAATGTATCTAACGTGTACTAGACCAAGTACTGAGTTCATATTTCTTGTTTACAAGTGAAGTAAACAAGTAAACAAGTTTGTAAACAACTCAGAAATGTGTTTTTTATGTCTCTAGCATATAGTACACAAAATACAGAGTTTGATTTTGTTGCTTATTTGGCATGTAAACAAGTAAACAAAAAAGTAAACAACACCAAATCTCATTCCGAAAGTACATAACGTGTACTAGAACAAGTACTGATTTCATATTTGTTGTTTACAAGTAAAGTAAACAAGTAAACAAGTTTGTAAACAATTCAAAAATGTGTTTAAAGTCTCTAACATGAAGTACACAAAGTACAGAGTTTTATTTTGTTGTTTGTTTATGATGTAAACAAGTAAACAAAAAAGAAAACAAGTACAAATCTCATTTATTAGGTATCTAACGTGTACTAGACCGACTACTGAGTTCAGAGTTGTTGTTAAAAGTTATGCTATGACTATATAGTTAGAGATTATACAGCGGAAAGGCGAGCGCGCCGAAGGCGCGCGAGCCTTGGAGCGAACGCGGCGCGAAGCGCCGCCACTAGCGGCCGGAGGCGAGCGAAGCGAGCCTCCGGCCGCTAGTCGCCTGGCCGGCCTATATAAAATTTGCTATGGTCGGTGTTTGTGGCTCGGTCACAACATGTAGCTCAGTCACTATTACACCTACACAGCTCATACTCTAAACTTAACACTCTTATGGTGACCGCATGCAATCGTTTTATTTTCACGCTCACACCTCCACTTACCGTATGACTTTACTAACAACTTGACATGAAAAACTTTTGACCCATATGCTCAGTCCATGTTTTAAGATGTAATTCTCATACTGTAAACTTAGACTTAGCACACTACATTGACTTGACACACGTCACTAGAACTCATTCCGATAACTCCTTATATGGGTTTATATAGAATTTCCAAAATTTCAGAAGGACAGAACTCAATACTGAAGAAACATTTTACACTCAAACTACAAACTTAAGATCAACTATTCACTTCTAACAGACACACATTAGCATAGGTTCCTATCTCATTTCCTTAAATGGGTTCACTGACAACTCGGTCCACTTCTATGTAAACCTACCTTCAAATTTTATATTTTGTCATGAAACTTGCACAGTAACATGAAACATGCATGTTATTCACAGTTTTACAGTTTCGCTACAAAAAACCAGTTAAAAAAAGTTTTACAGCATTTTTAATTTTCTGACAGGATCAATCACGTAAGATGCAAAACGCAAAAACCTTGAATATCTTTGTTACTTTTAAAGACTAAAACTTTAAACTTTAGCTGATGATAGAAGACACTTGGCCGTTCACACCATTTCAATTTCAAGTGAAATACTCATTCCGTTTTCAAAATATAAATATTCAAATTTTCGTAGAAATTTTACATTTTTGATCATAACTTCTTTCATTTTCAATATTAATTTTTCAAATTTTCATGGTAAATCACTCTCTATGACACAATCAACACAAACACGTATGCTCAACTCTATTACTGAAAATAAAAATCATATTTCATCATTCACTAGATCAACTGCAATCTCTTACTATCTAAGAGTTGAGACCTGGATTTTGCACAGTAATTCATAACTCAAAAACTAAAATTTACTGACAAAAATTCAGATTTTTCGCTTCACTGTGGAAGGATTTCACTTTTTCAAAAAACCTTGATTTTCAACCAAATGTGGCTCATTTTTGCAGTTGAGCATATTGACCGCTGACAGGATCAATCAGGTAAGATGCAAAACGTAAAATACAGTACAACTATGTTTCAACTTTATAGAAAAATGATTAATTATCTCATCCCTTGCACCAATGACACCTTAGGGTCTGAGTACCTGCCAGGTACCATCTCACCTGTCGCCTCTCACATGTCACCTGAGATAAATTAGCATAAACTTCAAATTTCACTTTACGACCCTGTAACTTTTGTCTAGATGAGAGTTGACACCTGGATTTTTCTATTTATTTGTCACTACCGTAGTACCTTTATTCATGAATTATTTCAAATTTGTATTTAATGTTTGAATTTTAATTAATTTTTCAATTTCCGCCTTTTTAATACTCAGAAATGTTATAAAATTTATAACTTTGTTATTTTTTGAGGTAGAAGGTTCATACTTGGTACAGGTAACAAGTAAATAATTACAATTTTTTAGATAAACAACTCAGGTCAACAAGTAAACAAAAAAGTAAACAACTCCAAATCTCCTGATTTTAATATCTAATCGATACTAAACCTTCAGGAGAGTTAAGGTATAGTGTTTACAAGTCATGTAAACAAGTAAACAGAACTGTAAACAAGTCCGAAACTGTAGATTTTGATATCTAAAGTGTACTAGACTCAATGAAGAGTTTGTATCTGATGTTTACATGACAAGTAAACAAGTAAACAAAGTTGTAAACTACTCCAAAACTAGAGATTTTGATGTCTCATGTGTACTAGACCCACGGGAGAATTCAGATTTGAAGTTTTGATAAGTAAACGCGGAAAGGCGAGCGCGCCGAAGGCGCGCGAGCCTCGGAGCGCAGTGCGGCGGCGAAGCCGCCGCCACTAGCGGGCCGGAGGCGAGCGAAGCGAGCCTCCGGCCCGCTAGTCGCCCTGGCAGGGCTATATAAAATTTGCTATGGTGCTTGTTTGTTTGTCGGTCACAACATGTAGCTCAATGACTATCACACCTACACAGCTCATACTTCAAACTTAACACTCTTATGGTGACCGCATGCAATCGTTTCATTTTCACACACACACCTCTACTTACCGTATGACTTTACTAACAACTTGACATGGCCTGAAAAAACTATTTATCCAAATGCTCAGTCCACGTTTCTATATGAAGTTCCGAAACTCCAAACTTAGACTTAGCACAATATAGTGACTAGGCACAAGTCACTAGGACTCATTCCGATAACTCCTTATATGGGTTTATATAGAATTTGCAAAATTTCAGAAGAACATAACTCAATACTGAAGAAACTTTTCACACTCAATTTACAAACTTAAGATCAACTAATCACTCTTAACAGACACACATTAGCATAGGTTCCTATCTAATTTCCTTAAATGGGTTCACTAACAACTCGGTTCGCTTCTATGTAAACCTACCTTCAAACTTCATATTTTTTCATGAAACTTGCACAGTAACATGAAACACGCGTTTTATTTACAGTTTTACAGTTTCATTTCAAAAAACCAGTTCAAAAAAGTTTTACAGCAATTTTCATTTTCTGACAGGATCAATCACGTAAGATGCAAAACGCAAAAACCTTGAATATCTTTGTTTGTTTTGAAGACTAAAATTTCAAACTTCAGCTGATGATAGAAGACACTTGGCCGTTCACACCATTTCAATTTCAAATGAAATACTCATTCCGTTTTCAAAATATGAATATTCAAATTTTCGTGGAAATTTTAGATTTTTGATCATAACTTCTTTCGTTTTCAATATTAATTTTTCAAATTTTTATGGTAAATCACTCTCTATGACACAATCAACAAAAACACGTATGCTCAACTCTATTACTGAAAATAAAAATCATATTTCATGATTCACTAGATCAACTACAATCCCTTACTATCTAAGAGTTGAGACCTGGATTTGGCACAGTAATTCATAACTCAAAAACTAATATTTACTGACAAAGATTCAGATTTTTCGCTTCACTGTGGAAGGATTTCACTTTTTCAAAAAACCTTGATTTTCAACAAAATGTGGCTCATTTTTGCAGTTGAGCATATTGACCGCTGACAGGATCAATCAGGCAAGATGCAAAACGTAAAATACAGTAGATCCAAGTTTCAACTTCTTAGAAAAACTATTTTTAATTCTCTCATTCCTTTCACCAATGACACCTTAGGTCCTGAGTACCTGCCAGGTACCGTCTCACCTGTCGCCTCTCATCTGTCACCTGAGATAAATTAGCATAAACTTAAAATTTCACTTTACGACCCTGTAACTTTCGTCTAGATGAGAGTTGACACCTGGATTTTCCTATTTAATTATCACTACCGTAATACCTTTATTCATAAATTATTTCAGATTTGTAATTAATGTTTGAATTTTAATTTATTTTTCAATTTCCGCCTTTTTAATACTCAGAAATGTTATAAAATTTATAACTTTGTTATTTTTTGAGGTAGAAGGTTCATACTTGGTACAGGTAACAAGTTAATAATTACATTTTTTTAAAGTAAACAACTTAGGTAAACAAGTAAACAAAAAAGTAAACAACTCCAAATCTCCTGATTTTGATATCTAATCGATACTAAACCTTAAGGAGAGTTAAGGTATAGTGTTTACAAGTCATGTAAACAAGTAAACAACTATAAAACTTGAGATTTCGATCTTTGATGTGTACTTGAGCCATAGTAGAGTTCAGATTTGAAGTGTTGATGATTTGACGCGGAGAGGCGAGCGCGCCGAAGGCGCGCGAGCCTCGAAGCGCAATGCGGCGGCGAAGCCGCCGCCATCGCCTGGCCGGCCTATATAAAATTTGCTATGGTCGGTGTTTGTGGCTCGGTCACAACATGTAACTCAGTCACTATAACACCTACACAGCTCATACTCTAAACTTAACACTCTTTTGGTGACCGCATGCAATCGTTTCATTTTCACGCTCACACCTCCACTTACCGTATGACTTTACTAACAACTTGACATAGCCTGAAAAACTTTTGACCCATATGCTCAGTCCATGTTTTAAGATGTAATTTTCATACTGTAAACTTAGACTTAGCACACTACATTGACTTGACACACGTCACTAGAACTCATTCCGATAACTCCTTATATGGGTTTATATAGAATTTCCAAAATTTCAGAAGGACAGAACTCAATACTGAAGAAACATTTTACACTCAAACTACAAACTTAAGATCAACTAATCATTCTTAACAGACACACATTAGCATAGGTTCCTATCTCATTTCCTTAAATGGGTTCACTAACAACTCGGTCCACTTCTATGTAAACCTACCTTCAAATTTTATATTTTGTCATGAAACTTGCACAGTAACATGAAACATGCATGTTATTCACAGTTTTTAAGTTTCGCTTCAAAAAACCAGTTCAAAAAAGTTTTACAGCATTTTTAATTTTCTGACAGGATCAATCACGTAAGATGCAAAACGCAAAAACCTTGAATATCTTTGTTACTTTTAAAGACTAAAATTTCAAACTTTAGCTGATGATAGAAGACACTTGGCCGTTCACACCATTTCAATTTCAAGTGAAATACTCATTCCGTTTTCAAAATATAAATATTCAAATTTTCGTAGAAATTTTACATTTTTGATCATAACTTCTTTCATTTTCAATATTAATTTTTCAAATTTTTATGATAAATCACTCTCTATGACACAATCAACACAAACACGTATGCTCAACTCTATTACTGAAAATAAAAATCATATTTCATCATTCATTAGATCAACTGCAATCTCTTACTATCTAAGAGTTGAGACCTGGATTTTGCACAGTAATTCATAACTCAAAAACTAATATTTACTGACAAAGATTCAGATTTTTCGCTTCACTGTGGAAGGATTTCACTTTTTCAAAAAACCTTGATTTTCAACCAAATGTGGCTCATTTTTGCAGTTGAGCATATTGACCGCTGACAGGATCAATCAGGTAAGATGCAAAACGTAAAATACAGTACAACTATGTTTCAAATTTATAGAAAAATGATTAATTATCTCATCCCTTGCACCAATGACACCTTAGGGTCTGAGTACCTGCCAGGTACCATCTCACCTGTCGCCTCTCACATGTCACCTGAGATAAATTAGCATAAACTTCAAATTTCACTTTACGACCCTGTAACTTTTGTCTAGATGAGACTTGACACCTGGATTTTCTTATTTAATTATCACTACCGTAATACATTTAATCATGAATTATTTCAGATTTTTAATAAATGTTTTTTTTTCCAATTTCCGTCTGTTTGAAACTGAAAATTGTACTAAAATTTATATCTCGTTTTGTTTTCAAGGTAGAACGTCCATACTTGGTACAAGTAACAAGTAAATTATTACAATTTTTTTAGGTAAACAATTTATGTAAACAAGTAAACAAAAAAGTAAACAACTTCAATTATTCTAATTTTGATGTCTAAACTACACTAGAACAGTATGAGAGTTACAAAGTAGTGTTTACAAGTCAACACATGTAGTGATCGAAGCCGTCCGACTGACTTTCTTATCACTACGATTTATTAACAAACATTACCGCCTACATTGTTGTGAAACTGGCGAACACATCTAACATACGGCATCACTTTCCTCTTCAAATACACAACAATTCCGAAAAGCACTATTCCAAACACAATCATAAACGAAACGGTCAGCGCACATAGCCAATCAACAGAACTCCGAGAACGGCGAGTTTCCAGAGAAGGCAGGCGAGACGTCATAGGGCCTGTCAACTTCTCCACCTCTTCCGTCACAACGTGCGGTTCACCCTGAAATAACATCTCTCTCTCTCTCTCTTCCTCCCTCTACCTCCCCCCTCTCTCTCTCTCTCTCATACACACTTTTTCCTCCCCCTTCACGCACCATGTCAACATTCACTGTGAATGATTCAAATGAGAGTCCCTTCATCACTGTGTCTCCGCATTGCATGTCCTCGCCAACTCGCAGCTGCTTAACCAATATTCCGGAACTGCCTACGAGAATGCGCTCTGTGCCACCCTCCAATCTAATCGTACACTCCTGAAAAATGAACTTTCTCACTGAAGCGGAAGACTAACTCAAATCTAGGCCTAGATTTTGCCTCAGAAACACCTCAGATTTGTATCACAGGTTCGGAAAGTAGGTCAGATTTTGCCTCAGATTGTCTCCCCAGCCTCAGAAAAAGGGTCAGATTGTTGTTGCCGCCAAAAGATGGCGGATTTGAGATTGTTCTCGCAGCGAATCTGAGGGTATGGCTGCTTTCTGGGCCGCCCATCCCGCTTTTCTGAACCTGGACGGTGTGCTGACTGTCAAAGAACCGGTTACCATGTCCCCAATTTCGCAGTGGGACAAATCGAGATTTGGCCTTTCTCGGCGGGAAGCAACAATCTGACCCCTTTTCATTTTCACACGAGCAAAACATTTGACGCTGACCGGAATCGAACCCGCGAGCGAAGATCGGGGGCACAACGCGGCGCACATGCATTGAGCCAAGAAGCAAGTGACTGAGCGTTGTTTGTTTGCGGTTATGTTTCCGACCCCAGTTTTTGCAGTGAAGCGTTGGCGGGAAATTCAAATTTTGAGCTGCATTCTTGGCAGTGGCAGAATCGAAAGTCACGCAGAATCGTCGTTCTTTCGCAAAAATTGCAAATGTGTTAGGGTAATATGATTTTTAATAATACTCCGAGTCGAAAATAAGTCGCCACTGTTGCTTTAACAAAACAGACAATACTTACCTTTACTGTAGTCGCAATTACATAAACATCTCGAATCAGACGAACATGAGTGAAACTGTTGTTATATTTCATATAATGCAATGAGCAAGCGGTTCCGAAATTCAGATGACTACAGTCATTTTCCGATTGGATGGTACTCGGCACGCACTCAAACTCTCCTCCCGCCTGAATACACAACTACATAAATACATACCATGCAACGAATAAACTGTACCTTTTCAATGCATCTAGAAACTCCGATATGACCTTCACTTTCACTGTCGAAACTGTACAAAGGAATATCATGGAAACTATATATTTTATTCTTTCTATCCAGGAAACCGGTGTCCGCAAACTGAAAAAAAACTGTTTATTCATGAAATGTTTAAGTAATAATCATATTTCACGGACCTGATTGAATACTCCAACTTTTCTCTGCCTGGCATCTTCAAAGGTGAGTGTAGTGTGAATACTAGAAGTGTTCACATCACAGCTGGAGACAACAGCGGAGATATCACGAACGGCTGCCAGATAGTTCACACTGCCAGTGAAGTTCACAATGTCCTGAACACGTAATAAAGTGATACACTAATCGAAACTGTAGAAATACTGAACTCACCGTAGGTAGATCACTGGCAAACGAACCTGCCAACTTATTAGCAATAAATAAAGAATACAATTCACTGTTCAATCTCGTCGTTCCAATTTCCGCATGCAATTTCCTAAATTCATATTCACAATTTCACACACATCAATGTCACTTACGTTATGCTGTTTCTTGCATCCAAAACAGCTTCCTCCACGTTGTTGATTCTTCCGTTAAGTTCATGATAAGCGTACTGTTGAGAAATAGATAGGCCAACATTTATGACTTGCAGAAGAAAAATAATAGATCTCTTGTTTCGTTTGATTTCAGAAACTGCCTTATGCGGGACTGAAATCAAAATAATATTTTCATAATTACAAAATTTTATGTACCTGTTGTACAATAAGCTTGCAATGTTTTGTTATAGGCTTCCAGCATGAAATCATCCACATGAGAGTACGAGAAACGAAAAACGACATCAGCTTGCACAGAGGGACCCGCAATTCTAAATAGCCAAACAATGTATTCATACATTCACATACATATGTATACCATTTCTCACCTTGCTATCTTCCCACTATTGTGTAATTCCAGTAGTCCGTTGTTGAGCACACGAAACGATGAGTGAATGGGAATCAGGAGCAAGAGGAGGAGAAGACGTGAAATCATCATACTGAAACACATAAATTAACAATCATTAACAGAAAACTACATTGTGTATAATAAAAAGTACACAATATAACAAAGAATATCACAGAAAAATTGTGCATAAGTGAAAAAGGTTCTTCCATGAGTGTGGTTGATTACGATATGAGATATGAGAACATTGAGAACGCGTCTGTTCTGCAGCAGACAGCACACGCCTCTGGTATGTGCTCATTTAGATAGCGCATCTTCAAAGGGTTTCCCAGCAGACAGCTTTCCCATCCCCCGTGGCAACATGACCTCATTTTACACATCCAGAAACGCGCGCCAAAAATGTCTTCTTACATTGTTCATTGAATGTTACAATCTCCTACATTCAGGAATTCTCATAATTTTCATAAGAATCTTTCCAAGTTCATATTATATCCGTGAAATGAGGTCTTCATACTTCATTGCACAACAAATATGAAAAGTAAGAAGACAACAACAAGTTAACACATATCAAAGACAAGTAAACATGTCACAAGCGCAATCACGTCATTGCCCCGCCCACTAAATGCCGTCAGTCAATCATATTGCACTACCGTATACCTCTCATATTATTTAGTTCTATTTTTAATGTTTCATGGGATAAAAAAGACCACTGTGTGTCAATGTTGCAATGTTTCCAGTTTGAATACGCATATGATCATTTACACAAGTCATGTATGTAGGTGCACGCGTTCTTCCATCTATCACGACATACGCGTCTGTTCTACAACAGACTCAAATTGCTTCCGGCATTTAAGACTGATGAGATAGCGCCTCTTCAAAAGCTTTCCCAGCAGACGGATTCCCATGCCCCAGGGCAACATGACCTCTGCGCAGACACAAACACGCGCCAAAACGTTCATTCACATCTGTACACACATTTCCATAATTTTGTTCACTTCTTACACCTTACACTGTTTCATTCATTTTCGTACAGAATGAGCAACATCGATAAACTCTTTTCGAAGATGTTTACGAGGGCTCGTGTACTGTGCGAAGTGAAGGTGAAGACAGGAAGGATCGAGAAGATGAACGGTGACTGTGTAGTCAACGCAGCCAACGTGGGACTGATTCCCGGTGAGTATTCTTATCAGTTCCATTTCGATTACGTTCGTTTAGGCAGCGGAATTGACGGCGCGATTCGGAGGGCGGCCGGGAAGAAGCTCACTGAGGAGACGAGCGCTCTCATGCAGAGCAGAGGGAGGAACCTCGACGTGGGAGAGGCAGTGGTCACCAAGGGACACAAGTTGTGCAAGAGTGAGCTCTCTCTTTCTCTCCCTCTCCCTCCCTTTCCCTCCCTCCTTCTCTCTTTTTCTCTCTCTCGCTCTCTGATGTATTTCCCTGGTTTATCTCTTTCTTTCAGAAATCATCCACGTGGCTGGTCCGTATGTGAATGAGGGCACGGTCCCCTCGCAGCACCAGTGTGACCAGCTCCGGATGGCGTACCGGAATGTGTTCCAGAAGGCGGAAGAGTTGAAGGTGCAGAGACTGGTGAGTACACATCACAAAAACAATTTCAAATTGTTTTTTTTCAGGTCGTGCCTTTTCTGTCGATTGGAATTTTCCACTTCCCTAAGGAGATGGGAGTGAAGATTGCGATCGAAGAAGCGTGGAGATTCAAAGACTCGACTTCTGTAAGTCACTCTGAAACAACAAAAATGTGTAAAAGAAAATAAACTTAAATATAACAATAATAATAATAATATTGTCTTTTTGCAGG
>CAWZYM010000109.1:0-87500 GCA_963966185.1 Rhabditoides inermis | reverse complement strand
AGGATAGCGTGGAGGATTACGTGAGTTTCTCTTCTTCATCTCTTTCTCTCTCTCTCTCTCTCTCTCTCTTTTTGTTATACAGTTCGAATTCAGTTGATGGACTGTCTTCCGCTGCGTAAGCAGATCCAGTTCGTGTACAGAGATGTGTTTCCGGGAGAGGACATTCGCATCGCAGTGGAGACGGATTACGACTGCCAGAAAGTGAGTGAATGAATTATAATTTTCAACAAATAATATTTTAACATGGACTGAGTTGATTGTTCCAGGATGACTGGAGTTGTGGCTTCCGGTGTCTCGGTGTGTTTATTGCACTTCTTCGCGGTGACGACCCTGCCAGGTGAGTACTTATTATTTTATGTTCTTGTTTTTTATCGTAATTTCTTCAGATTTGTCTGGAATCTGCGTGTTCTGTGTACTCTGATGACTGATGCGATGCACAACAAGTACCCATGGTCCTACTACAACAGTTTCGTTCTCGGAAGGTGACACATGAAGACACCGCTTTAGTAACACCAACACTTTTTTAAACAACTACATACACATAATATACAACTTGTACAAATTGTTCCCTTTCAGTGATCGAGATCGACTGACCAGTCCAACTGAGTCCCTCTTCCATTTCCGCCTCAACCAGAGCACTTTCGTTGTCACTTCTACGGATAACAAGTATGTTTATTTGTGCTTATTCTATTCATTTGTTTGGTTGACTAGGGATATGGAACGGAGACGGCTGAGGGAAGCTCTGAGTACGAGAGTGAGCAGACGACAGAGGACTCCGTCTCCTGCGCGCATGGAGTTGGATAGGGAGGAGACAGAGAGTGTTGCGTCCGTCATTTCTTCTGTTGCGTCGACTACGCTGAGCGGAAGAAAACTGACTCCGAGACAGAAGAAAGATCTTCAGAACAAGAGGAAACAACTCTCGCGATCGAGAGGTATTCGATTAATTTATTTTTTGAAAAAAAATCATTTCAGAGAGTAATAAGAAAAAGGAAGAGAGTCTGAAACGAAACCGAAAATATGTGGCTCAAAAACGTGCAGAAGGTAAATTTGCATTAGTATAATGATAATCGCCCTATAATATTTAATGTTCAAATAATTGTTTACAGAGACACCTCGCAAGAAAGCAAAACGTATGTTCGAAGATGCATCACGCTCTGCTGGACGAAGAGAAGAAGGTATTTTTTAAGTTATAAATAAATTTATTACACCACAAGGATGCGTCACACATAAAATGCCTGTGAACAATGACAATGGAGGGACAGCAGTAGAGAAGTTGTTAGTTAATAGTTCACATTTGAATCCCACAAGAAAACATGGAAGTATCAATTTTTATAGAAAGTGAAGAACAGCGTGCATCGAGATTGGATGACAAGTTGTTTCGATCTCGTCAACGTCGTGCATCTGGTATGAAATGAGTTGACAAGATCATAGAGTGTGCATTCTTTTCAGAAACCGACGCAGAACATACAATTCGACTTCACAACCAAACCGACTACGATCATATTCGGCGTCGAACAAGTATGTTTTTCACCTTATTGTTTCGCACAAAAAAGTTATTTCGTTTCACGTTCAGGTTCGTATGACAAGCGTGAGGAGATGAACGAGCGACGCGCGGCACAGAGGCATGCTCCAAAGCACCGTAAGAGAGAGAGAGAGAGAGAATGTTCTTTTCCAGCCGGCTTCTTCGATAGCTACGAGGGAGTGGAGCAGCACGACTGCGGAGACTTCACCGTGGTGTGCGAGTTCTGTGGAGCAGTCTACCTGGAGGGAGAGTCGCAATCCGTCAAGTGCTGCCTCGCTGGCAACTACAAGCCGGCCGACTGGGCAG
Organism: Rhabditoides inermis; assembly: GCA_963966185.1. NCBI lineage: Eukaryota > Metazoa > Nematoda > Chromadorea > Rhabditida > Rhabditidae > Rhabditoides > Rhabditoides inermis. Next base: position 85,672 of record CAWZYM010000109.1, on the reverse strand, counting down.
AGAGGCCGGCAGAAGTCAAGGAGATCCTCGGAGCAATGTGGGTTGCGAGAGAGAGAGAGAGAGAGAAGGACAAGCTGTTTCAGGCTGGTGCAGAACAACTCCGTTGAATTGAATGCAAACCTTGCGCTGGCATCAATCAACCGAACGTCGCGAGATGTGAAAGGAGGAGTCTTTGCAAGGAAGGTGAGAGAGAGTGATGAGGAGGACAAAGAGAGAGAGAGAGAGAGAGAGAGAGAGAGAGAGAGAGAGAAAGAGAGAGAGAGAGAGAGAGTCACCCACTGATTGCAGACACAAGGCGCGCCGTCCCACTCACTGTCGTCTGCCATCCCCCGTTTCGCAGACCAGCCTCTGATGTACGGACAGAGGTGGTTCGGAGACGGACTGTACCCGGACATCAGATGGTCGGAGAAGTACGGTAGATACATGCTGGGCAAGAAGGGACTCAGCCATGTGCAGGGAAGGAATCTATCACTGGTTCGTCTCTTCCTCTCTTTCTCTTTTTTTCTCTTTCTCTCTTTCTTTTTTTCTCTCTTTATCTCTCTCTCTCTCTCTCTCTCTCTCTCTCTCTCTTTCTCTCTCTTTCTACTGTATACTTGTAGGCTCTCGACCGACTCGCAGAGGTGTTGAGGGAGTGGAACCCGTACGTGAAGATGTACGTGTCGGAGGGGGAGAAGTCGCGCGGAGTGCCGAGGAGTGCGATGAAGACCCGCTGGCTGGTCATCCACCACGACTACGTCACACTCCAGCAGAGGGCGGATCCCGATGTGCACAAGGTGAGAGGCACTTTCTTTGATGACTGATTCACTCTTTGTTTTTAGGGCGCGTACAGCAGACTGAAGGAAGGAGACGTGGTTCTCCTGGCGCAGACGGACAAGGAGGGACGACCACTGGACACTGCCAACCTCTCTGTCGAGTACATTCACACCGGCCGAAAGAAGGAGATCCCCCACTTCAGGTAAGTGAACAGAGAGAGAGAAAGAGAGAGAGAGAGAGAGAGAGAGAGAGAGAGAAATACTGTATTGATTGTAGCCCGCTGGTTGACCCGCTCTGCTATATCCTCATCCATGTGATGGGTGAGTCTGGCTACGACCCGCGTGCCCCTGGAGTGCGGCCGCAGCTCGCCCCTCTCAAGGACAAGAGACTCGGAGTCGCGCCCAGTGAGTTGCCAATGTACTGTTTCCCATTCGCACTCTGTTTCAGCTGACCGCTCAAGCGGACCGCGCCGCGGGACGGAAGAGCAGGAGCAGGAGCAGGAGGAAGGTACACTATTTCTCTCTCTCTCTCTCTCTCTCTCTCTCTCTCTTTCTTTTCAGTATGTGTAATGTCAATTTGTCAATATATAGAGCGCGAGATGGACCATGACGAGGGTGACGTCATAGTAGAAGGAGAAGCTCCGGAGCGACTAGTGCAGGAGCAGGCGGAGCCATGTGGAGAAGAAGAGATGCTTCGTCAGGACGAAGAAGGATTCCGGATTGGTGAGTCTCTCTCTCCCTCTCTTTCTTCCTTTCTTGCTTTCTCTCTCTCTCTCTCTCTCTCTCTCTCTCTCTGCCCTTCTCTGTTTCTCTCAAATTCATGTTCACTATCAGATGTGGGAGTAGAGGGACCAGTGGACGACACTGGAACGGAGATGGCAGAAGAGCGCATGGAGGAAGACGAGGAGGATGAGAACGAGGGAGACTACGGTACAGTGATACAGTGTATAGATTATGGAGAACAATCAGAATATTGAACTCGGTCTAAGTAGCATAACAATCCAGTTGTGTGGTATCGTCAGGATACGGTAAAATACAGTAATTCAGTAATAAAACGCTTAATACATGATAATATATAACGATGGTCGCGTAATTTCATGCTTGCGGTTTCTAGAGAAATGAACTGTAGATGATTGATGACTTTAGCACCCCACAACTGCAATGAGCCCGGAGAGGCGACTGTGCGAGCGAGTCGCGCCATTCGGACCAAGTCTCTACTCACCAACGACAGAGACTTCTTCGGCGACATCGACCAGACAGTGAGTATCCCCCCCTCTCTTCTCTCTCTCTCTCTTTCAATTCTCTCATATACATACCCTCTAGGAGGAGTCTTCTTTCGTTCGCCCACAACTGCCGCGCAATCGCTCTGTATCTGGCCGCAAGATTCGAGAGCACAAGCAAGAAGGTACGTCATCTGAATTTGTGAAAGAATGAGTTTAATACATTCATAGATTTTGTCACACAGTTTTTTTGAAACTGAGACACATTATTTCCGAAACCGAGAAGAACATTATAAATAATATAGATAAGAAACACGAATCATGAAAATGAACATAACGTCAATATATATATATATATATATATATATATATATATATATATATATATATATATATATATATATATATATATATATATATATATATATATATATATATATATATATATATATGAATTTTGCAGTCCGTACTTCGTGCATGTCTCGTCGGGAGGAGATGGTGTTCAAGATTAGGACGACTGAGAAGAACCTGGAGGAGCAGTCGCATCCGATCTTTTCGATGCTCGGACTGGGGCAGTTGTATGTGGAGGACCAGCACATGCGCATTATCCGGGCACAGTGAGTAGTACTGTATACAGTAGTCGTATGTAGAAGCTGACAGAACAGAACAGAATTTAATTCTCGAAACAATGAGCACATTATAACACGTACATTAGGGTACGGTTACGGTGAAATACAATAATGCAATGCCTACTGCGACTTCCAATAGGTCAATAGCACGGATCTCGGTAGTACAGTGTATGCGTACGTGCTATTAATCGCATGTTGTAGACACGACTTCACGAAGATGCATCATGTGGAGAAGAGGACAATGTCAATTCAGGAGGTACGAATCTCGCTCTCTCTCTCTCTCGCTCTCGCTCTCCATTCTCTCTCTCTTTCTCACTCTCTTTTTTATTTTCCGCTTCAAGACTTCATTTTCAGATGCGTGAAGAGGTGGCACGTCTGAAGCAGAATCCTTCGAGGGAGAACCGAGCTGCTATCCACCAGTCGAATGCGTTCCTTCGCTACAGGGACGCCGCCACCAAGCTGCGAGTCGACCTCGGAGCTATTGTAAGAGAATAATTACAATTAAAATTCTGCAATTGAAAAGCAGCAACTACACACTAATTAGAAAAAGTAGTATTGAAAAAAGAATCCTCAAAAAATAGCAATCACAAAATATCAAAATTACATTGGCATTTAATTCATGCTCTTGTTTTAGTTCCTCGCGAATGCTGCTGTGAAGGGATCTCCGCGCTACATGAGGATGCAGGCAGAGAGGGCGACTGTTGTGATGAATGAGGTCGGATCGCCCGATCTCTTCATCACATTCACAGGTACGAGAAGGAAGAGAGAGAGAGAGAGAGAGAGAGAGAGAGAGATAGAGAGACAAAGAAAGAGAAATAAAGACAATATACATTTTTCATTTCGTTCACTAATTTGAATATATAGGAAGTCCGGTGTGGGCAGAGATTCAGAGGAACCTGTTACCCGGACAGCGATGGGTGGACGCGCCGGATCTCGTGAACAGGGTGAGCATGGGAAGAGAGAGAGAGAGAGAGAGAGAGAGAGAGAGATGAACTGTTCCTTGCAGATCTTCTACATGAAGATGCACGCGGTATTGGACAAGATCATTCTGGAGGGCGCGTTCGGAGAAGTGCTGGCCTATGCGTGGTCTCTCGAGTTCCAGGCTCGCGGCATGCCCCACATTCACCTTCTCCTCACTCTCAAGGTGCGTTTCTCTCTCTCCCTCTCTCTCTCTCTCTCTCTCTCTCTCTCTCTCTCTCTCTCTTTTTCCCCCTCTATTTGTATACTTATAGGAGAAGCTGAGCACTGCGGAGAAGGTGGACCGGTTCATCAAGGCGCAGATCCCGAGTGAGCTGGAGCCGGTGCTGCGAGAGAAGGTGCTGCGTTTGATGTGCCACAAGCCCTGCAGCCACACCGACAAGAAGGGAGTCTTCCACCCGCACAAGGACGAGTTCTGTCGGTGAATGGAAAGAGAGAGAGAGAGAGAGAGAGAGAGAGAGAGAGAGCAGGAGACATGGACTGTTGTGCAGAGTGGACGCGCAGCACCCGGAGGCGAGGCAGTGTGGCAAGGGCTTCCCGAAGCCGTTCTCTGAGTACACGGTGATGCGTGAGAATGGCTACGCGGAACCTGCTCGGCCGAAGGGACCGTGGGTGGACACTCCCCGCAAGTACCAGGTCAACAACCAGTGAGTGCATTCCCCTGTCTACTGTAGTATACACATGTGTTCAGGTGGGTCGTGCCGTTCAACCCACGCATGCTGATGGAGTTTGACTGCCACGTGAACGCAGAAGTCACGTCCTCAATCTTCTGTGCCAAGTATATGTACAAGTACATATTCAAGGTGTGTAGAATAACACTTTTTTAACTTTCAATCTGAATCAACTCACGTGATGTGTTACAGGGTTTCGACAGGGCTATGTGTGAGCTGATTGACAGCGCTATGGTCAACGACGGGAGCCACGCGGGAGTGCCGGAGTTCGCCACCTTCCAACACGTGAGAAAGACACAGAGATATAAGAAACACAATAGCGAGAGAGAAAGCAAGAAAAAGAGAAAGAGGGAGAGAGTGAGAGTGAGAGAGAGAAAGAAAGAGAGAGAAAGAAAAAGAGAAAGAGAGAGAGAGAGAGAGAGAGAGAGAGAGAGCAATTGCAATCTAGTGCGTCATTCCATCTTCTCTGGATCTGAATGAGACCCAGCGCGAATATATGGACCAGAGTGCGCAGAAGCTGCTCCGCGACCTCCAGGTATGAAATGCGCACAGACTTTATTCCATTTTACGTTTGAACGACTTTATTGTATGATTCAGATTAGCCCTGACGAGGAGGTGATCAACGAGGACGGAACGACGGAGAAGGTGAAGAACGTGGTTCTGGACGAGTTCAGCCAGTTCACTACTCGCATGGCGATCACTGCCCCGCAGGCAGTGTGGGGAATCCGCGACTGGGAGATCGCCAAGGTGAGTGGGGAGAGAGAAAGAGAAAGAGAGAGAAAGAGAGAGAGAGAGAGAGAGAGAGAAAGAAAGAGAGAGAGAGCAGGCGATATCGAGATTGTTTTAGATTTCGCACCACGTGGACTTTGCGAGTGTGCACCTTCCGAAGAGGGCTCCGCTGGTGTTCGACAAGGACGCGGACTATGAAGAGGTCAGAGCACACAGCACATCTGTGGAAAAGGAACAGTCTCAATGTCTCTTTCCAGCTGTTGGCTGAGGCAGACGAGGGAGAGGCGCAGTCGATCACGGAGGCGTGGCTGGAGCTGAACAAGGAGAACGATCTGGCCAGGCGGTACACCATCCGAGAGGGAATCAAGCACTTCCGGATCATCAAGAAGGGACACGGATACAAGTGGGCTCCGAGGAACAAGAAGCAGCGCATTCACCCGGTTAGTCTATCTCTTCCTCTCTCCCTCTCTCATTCTCTCTCTCTCTCTCTCTCTCTCTCTCTCTCTCTCTTCATCTAATCAGTTTTAGCCGATCCTCCGTTTGCGCTCCGTGTGTCCTTCTCGCCGTGAGAAATACGCTCTCCGTCTTCTCTTCAACAATGTGGCCGGAGCCCGCAGTTTCCCGGAACTCGCGACCACCGTAAGTTCTCTCTCTCTCTCTCTCTCTCTCTCTCTCTCTCTCTTATCTCTTCCTCTCTATCAATATCAATCATTTTTTTGTTTCTTTTTAGGACGATGGCCGTCAGTGTTCGACATTCTCGGAGGCGGCAGCGGAGAGGGATCTTGTGACGAGTGACCTGCAGCTGAAGAAGGCTCTCTCTGAAGTGGCAGCGGACGCGCCTCCTCGAAAGGTCGCACTCTTCTTCGCTCAGCAGCTCGCGAACACTGGACCCAGCAAGGTAAAAACAAACAATCTCTAATCAGAATCAGAATATGTATCTCATCAATTCTAGGATGCTCCCGCGCAGATGCTTGCAGAGAACTGCGATGCGATGTTCCTCGCTCCCGCCAAAACGGAGAAGGACAGGACGCGACTGATGAACATGCTCCTCTACTCTCTCCAGGTGAGTCTCTCTCTCTCTCTCTCTCTCTCTCTCTCTCTCTCTTTTCTCTTTCTCCCTCTCTCTTTCTCTACATAAGACATTTACAGAAGATGCTGTCGTGGTATGACTGTGATCTGGAGCAGTTCGGCCTTCCTCTTCCCGATCGCTCGTTCGTGCCGCAGCCCGAGAGCAGAAGAGGATCGAAGGAGTACGACTACGAGAATGATGTCATCCACACTCCGCCCACCAACTTCAACCTCATGGACAAGACGAGTGTATGTTATCTCTCTCTCTCTCTCTCTCTCTCTCTCTCTCTCTCTCTCTCTCTCTCTCTCTCTCTCACACACACACACACACACACACACACACACACACACACACACTCTTTATCTTCTTCTTTCTCATGTTCAATACACTACTTACAGAAGCAATTGAATGGAGAGCAGAAGAAGGTCTACGATCACATTCTCCGCAAGTTGAGCGGTGGATTCGACAAGCGACCGGAGATCGTTCTGGGATCCGGCGGATGTGGCAAGACTACTCTGTTCCGAGCTCTCGTCTACGCTGCCATCGACAAGAACATGAAAGTAAGAGAACATGAAAGACGAACATGAAAGAACATGTAAATAGATGACGATATGTATGATTCATTTGTCTGTTTGTAGGTGGCGTGTCTCGCGTACACTGGATGCGCAGCCCATCTCCTGCCAGCTGGAAGCACTCTCCACCGCTTCTTCTGGCTGAATCGGACTGCTGACGGGACTCTCTTCTGCAAGATCACCGGACGCAGTGTCAAGGAAAGCAAGCTGCGAGAAGTGAGTGACAAGGGCAACACATGACACTATACATTACATACGAGTAGAAATACAAACGTAATCTAAGTATTTTACAAACATATGGTTTATTCACAACATGTTTTTTGTTATAACACAGGAATACTCACTCAAAAATACATAACATCGCTGCAACATATTCAGATCGAGCTGTTTCTCATTGATGAGATGTCGATGCTGGATCGGGAGCTGATCAATCTGATCGACGCGGTTCTGAGGAAGGCGACTGGAGTGAACAAGTTCTTCGGAGGAAAGCTCGTGGTATTCGGAGGAGACTACAGACAGGTAGGGAAAAGGGAGAGAGAGAAGAGAGAGGGAGGGAAAGGGATAAAGAAGAAAGAAAAGCGAAAAAAAGAGAGAACGAGAGAGAGAGAGAGAGAGAGAGAGAGAGAGATGTGTTTTCAGATTCTCCCGATCATCCAGGGTCTGGAGGGAGACGAGGTTCTGGTGGAGTCTCTTCTGCAGCACCCTCTCTGGAGGGTCAGTCGCAAGTCGTGGCTCACTCAGAACATGCGTGCCAAGGAGGACAAGGACTATGCCGCTCTCGTCTACCACATCGGAAACGGAACTCCGGATCTCACTGCCAAGGTAAGTCGCCGCCCGTTATTCATGTGACTGGTAGACATGATCAAACTTAGACATTCACTCAATAATGCAAATGTAAGCGATTGTGTGAATATTTTACTTTAGATGCTATAATAATTATTTGCAGGTGTGTTCTGGCTGCTTCCCGATCTTCAAGGACTCTGCCTCGGATGTGATCAAGTGGACGTTCAACAAGATCGACGATGAGAAGAAGAGGGTCGGCAGCTGTCTACTCGCCATCACCAACGACGAAGTCAACCAGCTTAACGAGGAGGTACGCTTCATATCACTAATTCTCTCTCTCTCTCTCTTTCTCTCTCTCTCTCTTCTTCTTTATTTTTTTTTCAATTAACATTAACTATGTAACATTGAATGATCCACTTGTATTTGTAGGTTCTCGCGCTGCTTCCTCTCTCGAAGAAGAAGGTGGATGGCTACTTGGACCACGTCTACCTCTCCATCGACACTCCGGACCCGACTGGTGGCATGCAGCTCTCACCCGAAGACTGCCACACCCAGTGTCCTGCCGGTCTGCCACCTCACTCTCTTCATCTCAAGGTAAGAGAGAAAGATAGAGAGAGAGAGAGAGAGAGAGAGAGAGATAGAGAGAAAGGGAGGGAGATAGAGATTTCAATTCAGCTGGGAGCCACTGTGATGTTGATCAAGAACATCGACGTGAGGCGTGGACTGACGAATGGCACTCGTCTCATCGTCCGCAAGATGGTCAGTTGTCTGATATGCAAATATCACATATTACTTTTCACTTCTCACTATTCATTTTTATGTGTTTTAATTGTATTTTTTTCAGCGGGAGCATTCGATCATGGTGCAGCGGATCGGAGATGCGACGGGAGAGACTTACGAACTCGGAAAGTGAGTGAAGAGAGAGAGAGAGAGAGAGAGAGAGGGGGGGAGAGAGAGGGAGAAAGTGAGAGAGAGAGAAAGAAGGAGAGAAAGAAGGAGAGAGAGAGAGAGAGTAAGAGAGAGAGAGAGAGAGAGAGAGATTCTTCTATATCTCGATCAAACAATCGTGTATTCAGGATGCTTCTCCAGGACGCGGATCCGAGGAAGAGTCTCTTCACTCGCTTCCAGTTCCCTATTCGTCTCGCGTTTGCGATGACGATCAACAAGTCGCAGGGAGCAACGCTGGACAGGGTGAGTCTCTCTCTCTCTCTTTCTCTCTCTCTCTTTCTCTCTCTCTCTCTATCCTTTCTTTTTTTTCTTTTCTCCTTCTCACTTACGAATTTTTTTTTATTGTAGGTGGGACTGGTTCTGTCGAATCCGGTCTTCACTCATGGTCAGCTCTTCGTGGCGATGAGCAGGGTTCGGAGGAGGAAGGACATCGCCATCTACACTGCCATGAAGGTAAGAGAGAGAGAGAGTGGGAGTGGAGAGAGAGAGAAAGAGAAGAGTGAAAGAGTTAAACAGTCTCTTCTTCCAGTCGATCGATGGAGAGAAGTCGTGTGGGAAGCACCACGCTCGCATCTACCAGCTGAAGAACATCGTCTACCCGGATGCCGTGCAGGCGATGACCCCTCCCAAGACTCACACCGTTGACCACAACTTGGATGTGGAGGAGGATGACCAGTGAAACGAATATATGTACATACCAGTAATTGTTGTAAGTGATTGAAATTTGAAGTATTGAGTTAGTTTGTCATTGAAATTATTTGTGTATCATTGAAATTGTTAATGACTGAATTGTGAATGTATTGATGGCATCGATTGTTTTTACCGCATTTCAATGATTTCCAGACAGATAAATCAATTTCTGAGTTTCTAACTAGTTTGTTTTCTTCTGTTTTACATTGTTCACTTTACTATCGGTAACTGTACTATTTTTATTTGAAATAATGTTTCTACAATTATTATTATGTAACGGTTTTCATTTACATATCAACAATACACAGTGAGACCACTGCTTGCCAAAAACACTCTAACTCACGAAGATGCACAGTCACGTCTTATCTTTGCCTACAACTGAACGTCGGCCAACCATACTGTACTACCGTATAATTCGTACCAATGGATTTTGATTGCGATTTTTGTATGAATACATTTCGACAGTTCAAGTTACGAGACATGGTTGTGATTAACAATTATATTCATTGGTGAACAATATTCTACACAAATACACTATAACTTCAAAAACAATATGTACAATAACGATACATATATACATATACAAAAATGTGTCCATGGCATTAAGGAATGGGAGAAAGAGAGAGAAGCAGGGAAGGGGACGGGGCATCATCCGTCTGACAGCCGACGTCCCTGTGTCCCTTGAAGAGAGAGTCGTTGTGCTTCTCCCCGAACACCTGCAGTTCTGCTCGCACGCCACGGCGCACAGCATCCGACACTCCGCGGGCGACCTAAAAAAGTATTACATTACTTATAGCTTGATTTTGATCATATCGTAACATCATATATCTAACCTGATTCCTTGAGTAACACTTGTACATTCCGATGCAGCAGGAACAGAGGATAAAAAATACCCCGAGAGCAGAGAGGGCGGCTTGGAACTGTCCAGTGGCGTACCAGGGGATCGAAGGGGTGGGCCAGGGGAGAGAAGTGGCGATTTCAGGGTGAAAAGAGATATCACCGGGGAGATGACGCGTCGAATCAAGACGGATCGGATGCGCACAGCACATCGTGACGAGGAGAGAGAGAAGGAACAGAATAATGTGAGATGCCATTGTGAAATGATCTCTTCGTTGACACAACTGCCTTTTATGACATTGTGTTCCCGCGCGAATAGACTGCCCCGTCACCTTTGTGCCCTCCGGTATAGCCCTTATCACATACTCACATAATGATTGTCATACCCATGTCACATGTGTTGTTATGTGAGTGCAACTGAAAAAAAAACAGCGACAGAGATAGAGAGAGAGAGAGAGAGAGAGAGAGAGAGAGAGAGAGAGAAAGAGAGAGCGAGAGAGAGAGAGAGTTTGAGAACTGTTGATTGATGATGTTTACTAGTTATGTACAGTAGTAAACGATATAGTAAACAAGATATACTTCACTGAAAACATTCTGATAACTACAAATAACATTTGTACATTCGTGCGACAACCGTTAAAATTATGAGTTTATTTTCGTGGAGCAACATTCTCTCAGTCAAGTTCTGATTTCACCTGTACATCTAGCGGGGCGCGAGCGAGCGAAGCGAGCGCGCGCCCCGCTAGTCGCCTGGCCGGCCTATATAAAATTTGCTATGGTCGTTGTATATCTGTCGGTCACAACATGTAGCTCAAACACCATTACACCTACACAGCTCATACTCTAAACTTAACACTCTTATGGTGACCGGATGCAATCGTTTCATTTTCACTACCACAGCTCTACTTACCGTATGACTTTACTAACAACTTGACATAGCCTGAAAAAACTATTTATCGAAATGCTCAGTCCACGTTTCCATATAAAGTTCCGAAACTTCAAACTTAGACTCAGCACATTATGGTGACTAGGCACAAGTCACTACGACTTATTCCGATAACTCCTTATATGGGTTTATATAGAATTTTCAAAATTTCAGAAGGACATAACTCAAGAATGAACAAACATTTCACACTCAAACTACAAACTTAAGTTCAACTAATCACTCTTAACAGACACACATTAGCATAGGTTCCTATCTAATTTCCTTAAATGGGTTCACTAACAACTCCGTCCACTTCTATGTAAACCTACCTTCAAACTTCATATTTTGTAATGAAACTTGCACAGTAACATGAAACATGCATGTTATTTACAGTTTTACAGTTTCATTTTGAAACACCACTTAAAAAAAGTTTTACAGCATTTTACATTTTCTGACAGGATCAATCACGTAAGATGCAAAACGCAAAAACCTTGAATATCTTTGTTAGTTTTGAAGACTAAAATTTCGAACTTCAGCTGATGATAGAAGACACTTAGCCGTTCACACCATTTCAATTTCAAAGAAAAAACTTATTCCGTTTTCAAAATATAAATATTCAAATTTTCGTGAAAATTTTACATTTTTGATCATAACTTCTTTCGTTTTCAATATTAATTTTTCAAATTTTTATGGTAAATTACTCTCTATAACACAATCAACACAAGCACGTATGCTCAACTCTATTACTGAAAATAAAAATCATATTTCATGATCCACTAGATCAACTACAATCCCTTACTATCTAAGAGTTGAGACCTCGATTTTACACAGTAATTCTCAACTCAAAAACTAATATTTACTGACAAAGATTCAGATTTTTCGCTTCACTGTGGAAGGATTTCACTTTTTCAAAAAAAAACCTTGATTTTCAACAAAATGTGGCTCATTTTTGCAGTTGAGCATATTGACCGCTGACAGGATCAATCAGGCAAGATGCAAAACGTAAAATACAGTACAACTATGTTTCAACTTCTTAGAAAAAATGATTAATTATCTCATTCCTTGCACCAATGACACCTTAGGTTCTAAGTACCTGCCAGGTACCGTCTCACCTGTCGCCTCTCACATGTCACCTGAGATAAATTAGCATAAACTTTAAATTTCACTTTACGACCCTGCAACTTTCGTCTAGATGAGAGTTGACACCTGGATTTTCCTATTTAATTATTAATACCGTAATATCTTCATTCATGAATTATTTCACATTTAAAAAAAAACGTTTCAATTTTTTTTCAATTTTCGTCTGTTTGAAACTGAAAATTGTACTAAAATTTATATCTCGGTTGGTTTTCAAGGTAGAACGTCCATACTTGGTACAAGTAACAAGAAAACAAGTTCAACTTTTTTGGTAAACACCAACAGTAAACAAGTAAACAAACAAGTAAACAACTCCAAATCTTCTGATTTTGATGTCTAATCGATACTAAATCAATCGGACATTTACAAAGTAGTGTTTACCAGTTAGGTAAACAAATAAACAAAGTAGTAAACAACTCCAATACTTGAAATTCCGATTTTGATGATTTGACGCGAAGAGGCGAGCGCGCCGAAGGCGCGCGAGCCTCGAAGCGCAATGCGGCGGCGAAGCCGCCGCCACTAGCGGGCCGGAGGCGAGCGAAGCGAGCCTCCGGCCCGCTAGTCGCCCTGGCAGGGCTATATAAAATTTGCTATGGTGCTTGTTTGTTTGTCGGTCACAACATGTAGCTCAATGACTATCACACCTACACAGCTCATACTTCAAACTTAACACTCTTATGGTGACCGCATGCAATCGTTTCATTTTCACACTCACACCTCTACTTACCGTATGACTTTACTAACAACTTGACATAGCCTGAAAAAACTATTTATCCAAATGCTCAGTCCACGTTTCTATATGAAGTTCCGAAACTCCAAACTTAGACTTAGCACAGTATAGTGACTAGGCACAAGTCACTAGGACTCATTCCGATAACTCCTTTTATGGGTTTATATAGAAATTGCAAAATTTCAGAAGGACATAACTCAATACTGAAGAAATTTTTCAATGCTCAAACTACAAACTTAAGATCAACTAATCACTCTCAACAGACACACATTAGCATAGGTTCCTATCTAATTTCCTTAAATGAGTTCACTAACAACTCGGTTCACTTCTATGTAAACCTACCTTCAAACTTCATATTTTTTCATGAAACTTGCACAGTAACATGAAACACGGGTGTTATTTACAGTTTTACAGTTTCATTTCGAAGAACCAGTTCAAAAAAGTTTTACAGCAATTTTCATTTTCTGACAGGATCAATCACGTAAGATGCAAAACGCAAAAACCTTGAATATCTTTGTTTGTTTTGAAGACTAAAATTTCAAACTTCAGCTGATGATAGAAGACACTTGGCCGTTCACACCATTTCAATTTCAAATAAAAAACTTATTCCGTTTTCAAAATATAAATATTCAAATTTTCGTAGAAATTTTACATTTTTGATCATAACTTCTTTCGTTTTTGATATTAATTTTTCAAATTTTCATGGTAAATTACTCTCTATAACACAAACAACACAAATACGTGTGCTCAACTCTATTACTGAAAATAAAAATCATATTTCATGATTCACTAGATCAACTACAATCCCTTACTATATGCAAGTTGAGACCTGGATTTTGCACAGTAATTCATAACTCAAAAACTAATATTTACTGACAAAGATTCAGATTTTTCGCTTCACTGTGAAAGGATTTCACTTTTTCAAAAAACCTTGATTTTCAACAAAATGTGGCTCATTTTTGCAGTTGAGCATATTGACCGCTGACAGGATCAATCAGGCAAGATGCAAAACGTAAAATACAGTAGATCCAAGTTTCAACTTCTTAGAAAAACTATTTTTAATTCTCTCATTCCTTTCACCAATGACACCTTAGGTCCTGAGTACCTGCCAGGTACCGTCTCACCTGTCGCCTCTCATCTGTCACCTGAGATAAATTAGCATAAACTTCAAATATCACTTTACGACCCTGTAACTTTCGTCTAGATGAGAGTTGACACCTGGATTTTCCTATTTAATTATCACTACCGTAATACCTTTATTCATAAATTATTTCAGATTTGTAATTAATGTTTGAATTTAATTAATTTTTCAATTTCCGCCTTTTTAATACTCAGAAATGTTATAAAATTTATAACTTTGTTATTTTTTGAGGTAGAAGGTTCATACTTGGTACAGGTAACAAGTTAATAATTACATTTTTTTAAGGTAAACAAGTTAGGTAAACAAGTAAACAAAAAAGTAAACAACTCCAAATCTCCAGATTTTGATATCTAATCGATACTAAACCTTAAGGAGAGTTAAGGTATAGTGTTTACAAGTCATGTAAACAAGTAAACAACTATGAAACTTGAGATTTCAATCTTTGATGTGTACTAGAGCCATAGTAGAGTTCAGATTTGAAGTGTTGATGATTTGACGCGGAGAGGCGAGCGCGCCGAAGGCGCGCGAGCATCGAAGCGCAATGCGGCGGCGAAGCCGCCGCCACTAGCGGGCCGGAGGCGAGCGAAGCGAGCCTCCGGCCCGCTAGTCGCCCCGGCAGGGCTATATAAAATTTGCTATGGTGCTTGTGTGTCTGTCGGTCACACCATGTAGCTCTGTGACTATTACACCTACACAGCTCATACACTAAACTTAACATTCTTATGGTGACCGCATGCAATCGTTTCATTTTCACACACACACCTCTACTTACCGTATGACTTTACTAACAACTTGACATAGCCTGAAAAAACTATTTATCCAAATGCTCAGTCCACGTTTCTATATGAAGTTCCGAAACTCCAAACTTAGACTTAGCTCAATATAGTGACTAGGCACAAGTCACTAGGACTCATTCCGAGAACTCCTTATATGGGTTTATATAGAATTTCCAAAATTTCAGAAGGACATAACTCAATACTGAAGAAACTTTTCACACTCAAACTACAAACTTAAGATCAACTAATCACTCTTAACAGACACACATTAGCATAGGTTCCTATCTAATTTCCTTAAATGGGTTCACTAACAACTCGGTTCACTTCTATGTAAACCTACCTTCAAACTTCATATTTTTTCATGAAACTTGCACAGTAACATGAAACACGCGTGTTATTTACAGTTTTACAGTTTCATTTCGAAAAAACAGTTCAAAAAAGTTTTACAGCAATTTTCATTTTCTGACAGGATCAATCACGTAAGATGCAAAACGCAAAAACCTTGTATATCTTTGTTTGTTTTGAAGACTAAAATTTCAAAAACTAGCTGATGATAGAAGACACTTGGCCGTTCACACCATTTCAATTTCAAATGAAATACTCATTCCGTTTTCAAAATATGAATATTCAAATTTTCGTAGAAATTTTACATTTTTGATCATAACTTCTTTCGTTTTCAATACTAATTTTTCAAATTTTTATGGTAGATCACTCTCTTTGACACAATCAACACAAACACGTATGCTCAACTCTATTACTGAAAATAAAAATCATATTTCATGATTCACTAGATCAACTACAATCCCTTACTATCTAAGAGTTGAGACCTGGATTTTGCACAGTAATTCATAACTCAAAAACTAATATTTACTGACAAAGATTCAGATTTTTCGCTTCACTGTGGAAGGATTTCACTTTTTCAAAAAACCTTGATTTTCAACAAAATGTGGCTCATTTTTGCAGTTGAGCATATGACCGCTGACAGGATCAATCAGGTAAGATGCAAAACGTAAAATACAGTAGATCTAAGTTTCAACTTCTTAGAAAAACTATTTTTAATTCTCTCATTCCTTTCACCAATGACACCTTAGGTCCTGAGTACCTGCCAGGTACCGTCTCACCTGTCGCCTCTCATCTGTCACCTGAGATAAATTAGCATAAACTTAAAATTTCACTTTACGACCCTGTAACTTTCGTCTAGATGAGAGTTGACACATAGATTTTCCCATTTAATTATCACTACCGTAATACCTTTATTCATAAATTATTTCAGATTTGTAATTAATGTTTGAATTTTTATTAATTTTTCAATTTCCGCCTTTTTAATACTCAGAAATGTTATAAAGTTTATAACGTTGTTATTTTTTGAAGTAGAAGGTTCATACTTGGTACAGGTAACAAGTTAATAATTACATTTTTTTAAGGTAAACAACTTAGGTAAACAAGTAAACAAAAAAGTAAACAACTCCGAATCTCCTGATTTTGATAACTAATCGATACTAAACCTTAAGGAGAGTTAAGGTATAGTGTTTACAAGTCATGTAAACAAGTAAACAACTATAAAACTTGAGATTTCGATCTTTGATGTGTACTTGAGCCATAGTAGAGTTCAGATTTGAAGTGTTCATGATTTGACGCGGAGAGGCGAGCGCGCCGAAGGCGCGCGAGCCTCGAAGCGCAGTGCGGCGGCGAAGCCGCCGCCACTAGCGGGCCGGAGGCGAGCGAAGCGAGCCTCCGGCCCGCTAGTCGCCCCGGCTGGGGCTATATAAAATTTGCTATGACGGGTGTGGCTACCTTTTTCACAGCATCTAGCTCAGTGACTATTACACCTACACAGCTCATACTCTAAACTTAACATTCTTATGGTGACCGCATGCAATCGTTTCTATTTCACGCTCACACCTCTACTTACCGTATGACTTTACTAACAACTTGACATAGCCTGAAAAAATTTTCACCCATATGCTCAGTCCATGTTTTAAGATGTGAGTTTCATACTGTAAACTTAGACTTAGCACACTATATTGACTTGACACACGTCACTAGGACTCATTCCGATAACTCCTTATATGGGTTTATATAGAATTTCCAAAAATTCAGAAGGACAGAACTCAGTACTGAAGAAACATTTCACACTCAAACTACAAACTTAAGATCAACTAATCACTTTTAACATACACACATTAGCATAGGTTCCTATATCATTTCCTTAAATGGGTTCACTAACAACTCGGTTCACTTCTATGTAAACCTACCTTCAAACTTCATATTTTGTCATGAAACTCGCACAGTAACATGAAACATGCATGTTATTTGCAGTTTTACAGTTTCATTTCGAAAAACCAGTTCAAAAAAGATTTACATCATTTTTCATTTTCTGACAGGATCAATCACGTAAGATGCAAAACGCAAAAACCTCGACTATCTTTGTTAGTTTTGAAGACTAAAATTTCAAACTTCAGCTGATGATAGAAGACACTTGGCCGTTCACACCATTTCAATTTCAAACAAAAAACTCGTTCCGTTTTCAAAATATAAATATTCAAATTTTTGTGAAAATTTTACATTTTTGATCATAACTTCTTTCGTTTTCAATATTAATTTTTGAAATTTTTATGGTAAATTACTCTCTATAACACAATCAACACAAGCACGTATGCTCAACTCTATTACTGAAAATAAAAATCATATTTCATGATCCGTTAGATCAACTACAATCCCTTACTATATAAAAGTTGAGACCTGGATTTTGCACAGTAATTCATAACTCAAAAACTAATATTTACTGACAAAGGTTCAGATTTTTCGCTTCATTGTGGAAGGATTTCACTTTTTCAAAAAACCTTGATTTTCAACTAAATGTGGCTCATTTTTGCAGTTGAGCATATTGACCGCTGACAGGATCAATCAGGCAAGATGCAAAACGTAAAATACAGTACAACTATGTTTCAACTTCTTAGAAAATTGATTAACTATCTCATCCCTTGCACCAATGACACCTTAGGTTCTGAGTACCTGCCAGGTACCGTCTCACCTGTCGCCTCTCACATGTCACCTGAGATAAATTAGCATAAACTTCAAACACTTTACGACCCTGTAACTTTCGTCTAGATGAGAGTTGACACCTGGATTTTTCTATTTAATTATCACTACCGTAGTACCTTTATTCATGAATTATTTCAGATTTGAATTTGATGTTTGAATTTTAATTAATTTTTCAATTTCTGCCTTTTTAATACTCAGAAATGTTATAAAATTTATAACTTTGTTATTTTTTGAGATAGAAGGTTCATACTTGGTACAGGTAACAAGTAAATAATTACAATTTTTTAGGTAAACAACTCAGGTCAACAAGTAAACAAAAAAGTAAACAACTCCAAATCTCCTGATTTTGATATCTAATCGATACTAAACCTTCAGGAGAGTTAAGGTATAGTGTTTACAAGTCATGTAAACAAGTAAACAAAACTGTAAACAAGTCCGAAACTGTAGATTTTGATATCTAAAGTGTACTAGACTCAATGAAGAGTTTGTATCTGATGTTTACATGACAAGTAAACAAGTAAACAACGTTGTAAACAACTCCAAAACTAGAGATTTTGATGTCTCATGTTTACTAGACCCATAGGAGAATTCAGATTTGAAGTTTTGATGAGTTAACGCGGAGAGGCGAGCGCGCCGAAGGCGCGCGAGCCTCGGAGCGCAGTGCGGCGGCGAAGCCGCCGCCACTAGCGGGCCGGAGGCGAGCGAAGCGAGCCTCCGGCCCGCTAGTCGCCTGGCCGGCCTATATAAAATTTGCTATGGTCGGTGTTTGTGGCTCGGTCACAACATGTAACTCAGTCACTATAACACCTACACAGCTCATACTCTAAACTTAACACTCTTTTGGTGACCGCATGCAATCGTTTCATTTTCACGCTCACACCTCCACTTACCGTATGACTTTACTAACAACTTGACATAGCCTGAAAAACTTTTGACCCATATGCTCAGTCCATGTTTTAAGATGTAATTTTCATACTGTAAACTTAGACTTAGCACACTACATTGACTTGACACACGTCACTAGAACTCATTCCGATAACTCCTTATATGGGTTTATATAGAATTTCCAAAATTTCAGAAGGACAGAACTCAATACTGAAGAAACATTTTACACTCAAACTACAAACTTAAGATCAACTAATCATTCTTAACAGACACACATTAGCATAGGTTCCTATCTCATTTCCTTAAATGGGTTCACTAACAACTCGGTCCACTTCTATGTAAACCTACCTTCAAATTTTATATTTTGTCATGAAACTTGCACAGTAACATGAAACATGCATGTTATTCACAGTTTTCAAGTTTCGCTTCAAAAAACCAGTTCAAAAAAGTTTTACAGCATTTTTAATTTTCTGACAGGATCAATCACGTAAGATGCAAAACGCAAAAACCTTGAATATCTTTGTTACTTTTAAAGACTAAAATTTCAAACTTTAGCTGATGATAGAAGACACTTGGCCGTTCACACCATTTCAATTTCAAGTGAAATACTCATTCCGTTTTCAAAATATAAATATTCAAATTTTCGTAGAAATTTTACATTTTTGATCATAACTTCTTTCATTTTCAATATTAATTTTTCAAATTTTTATGATAAATCACTCTCTATGACACAATCAACACAAACACGTATGCTCAACTCTATTACTGAAAATAAAAATCATATTTCATCATTCATTAGATCAACTGCAATCTCTTACTATCTAAGAGTTGAGACCTGGATTTTGCACAGTAATTCATAACTCAAAAACTAATATTTACTGACAAAGATTCAGATTTTTCGCTTCACTGTGGAAGGATTTCACTTTTTCAAAAAACCTTGATTTTCAACCAAATGTGGCTCATTTTTGCAGTTGAGCATATTGACCGCTGACAGG
Organism: Rhabditoides inermis; assembly: GCA_963966185.1. Taxonomy (NCBI): domain Eukaryota; kingdom Metazoa; phylum Nematoda; class Chromadorea; order Rhabditida; family Rhabditidae; genus Rhabditoides; species Rhabditoides inermis. Next base: position 66,160 of record CAWZYM010000109.1, on the reverse strand, counting down.
ATCAATCAGGTAAGATGCAAAACGTAAAATACAGTACAACTATGTTTCAAATTTATAGAAAAATGATTAATTATCTCATCCCTTGCACCAATGACACCTTAGGGTCTGAGTACCTGCCAGGTACCATCTCACCTGTCGCCTCTCACATGTCACCTGAGATAAATTAGCATAAACTTCAAATTTCACTTTACGACCCTGTAACTTTTGTCTAGATGAGACTTGACACCTGGATTTTCTTATTTAATTATCACTACCGTAATACCTTCGTTCATGAATTATTTCAGATTTGTATTTAATGTTTGAATATTAATTAATTTTTCAATTTCCGCCTTTTTAATACTCAGAAATGTCAAAAATTTATAACTTTGTTATTTTTTGAGGTAGAAGGTTCATACTTGGTACAGGTAACAAGTAAATAATTACAATTTTTTAGGTAAACAACTCAGGTCAACAAGTAAACAAAAAAGTAAACAACTCCAAATCTCCTGATTTTGATATCTAATCGATACTAAACCTTCATGAGAGTTTAGGTATAGTGTTTACAAGTCATGTAAACAAGTAAACAAAACTGTAAACAAGTCCGAAACTGTAGATTTTGATATCTAAAGTGTACTAGACTCAATGAAGAGTTTGTATCTGATGTTTACATGACAAGTAAACAAGTAAACAAAGTTGTAAACAACTCCAAAACTAGAGATTTTGATGTCTCATGTGTACTAGACCCATAGGAGAATTCAGATTTGAAGTTTTGATGAGTTAACGCGGAGAGGCGAGCGCGCCGAAGGCGCGCGAGCCTCGGATCGCCCTGGCTGGGCTATATAAAATTTGCTATGGTCCTTGTGGCTGGCTCGGTCACAACATGTAGCTCAAACACCATTACACTTACACAGCTCATACTCTAAACTTAACATTCTATTGGTGACCGCATGCAATCGTTTCATTTTCACACTCACACCTATACTTACCGTATGACTTTACTAACAACTTGACATAGCCTGAAAAACTTTTGACCCATATGCTCAGTCCATGTTTTGAGATGTGAATCTCATACTGTAAACTTAGACTCAGCACACTATATTGACTTGACACACGTCACTGGGACTCCTTCCGATAACTCCTTATATGGGTTTATATAGAAATTTTAAAATTTCAGAAGCACATAACTCAAGACTGAAGAAACATTTCACACTCAAACTACAAACTTGAGATTAACTGATCACTCTTAACAGACACACTTTAACATAGGTTCCTATCTAATTTCCTTAAATGGGTTCACTAACAACTCGGTCCACTTCTATGTAAACCTACCTTCAAACTTCATATTTTGTCATGAAACTTGCACAGTAACATAAAACATGCATGTTGTTCACAGTTTTACAGTTTCATTTGAAAAAACCTGTTCAAAAAAGTTTTACAGCATTTTTCATTTTCTGACAGGATCAATCACGTAAGATGCAAAACGCAAAAACCTTGAATATCTTTGTTAGTTTTGAAGACTAAAATTTCAAACTTTAGCTGATGATAGAAGACACTTGGCCGTTCACACCATTTCAATTTCAAATGAAATACTCATTCCGTTTTCAAAATATAAATATTCAAATTTTCGTGAAAATTTTACATTTTTGATCATAACTTCTTTCGTTCTCGAAATTATGTTTTCAAAATTTTATGGTAAATTACTCTCTATGACACAATCAACACAAACACGTATGCTCAACTCTATTACTGAAAATAAAAATCATATTTCATGATTCACTAGATCAACTACAATTCCTTACTATATAAGAGTTGAGACCTGGATTTTACACAGTAATTCATAACTCAAAAACTAATATTTACTGAAAACGATTCAGATTTTTCGCTTCACTGTAGAAGAATTTCACTTTTTCAAAAAACCTTGATTTTCAAATAAATGTGGCTCATTTTTGCAGTTGAGCATATTGACCGCTGACAGGATCAATCAGGTAAGATGCAAAACGTGAAATACAGTACAACTATGTTTCAACTTCTTAGAGAAAATATTTTTAATTCTCTCATCCCTTTTATCAATGACAGCTTAGGTCCTGAGTACTTGCCAGGTACCGTCTCACCTGTCGCCTCTCATCTGTCACCTGAGATAAATTAGCATAAACTTCAAATTTCACTTTACGACCCTGTAACTTTCGTCTAAATGAGAGTTGACACCTGCATTTTCCTATTTAATTATCACCACCGTAATACCTTTATTCATGAATTATTTCAGATTTTTAATTTATGTTTCAACTTTAAATAATTTTTCAGTTTTCGTCTTTTTAATACTAAAAAATGTTCTAAAATTAATATCGCGGTTGGTTTTCAAGGTAGAAGGTTCATACCTGGTACAAGTAACCAGAAAACAAGTTGAATTTTTTTGGTAAACAACAACAGTAAACAAGTAAACAAACAAGTAAACAACTCCAAATCTTCTGATTTTGATGTCTAATCGATACTAAATCAATCGGAGGGTTACGAAGTAGTGTTTACCAAATAGGTAAACAAATAAACAAAATAGTAAACAACTCCAATACTTGAGATTTCGATGTCTGATGTGTACTATACCCATAGGAGAGTTCACATTTGAAGTTTTGATGAGTTGACGCGGAGAGGCGAGCGCGCACTCAAAATCTCCTCCCGCCTGAATACACAACAACATAAATACATACCATACAATGAATACACTGTACCTTTTCAATGCATCTAGAAACTCCGATATGGCCTTCACTTTCACTGTCGAAACTGTACAAAAGAACGTCATGGAAACTATATATTTTATTCTTTCTATCCAGGAAACCGGTGTCCGCAAACTGCAAAACTGTTCATTCATTAAGTGTTCATGTAATAATCATATTTCACGGACCTGGTTAAATACTCCAACTTTTCTCTGCCTGGCATCTTCAAAGGTGAGTGTAGTGTGAATACTAGAAGTGTTCACATCACAGCTGGAGACAACAGCGGAGATATCCCGAACGGCTGCCAGATAGTTCACACTGCCAGTGAAGTTCACAATGTCCTGAACACGTAATAACGTGATACACTAATCGAAACTGAAGAAATACTGAACTCACCGTAGATAGATCACTGGCGAACGAACCTGCCAACTTGTTAGCGATAAAAAGTGAATACAAATCACTGTTCAATCTCGTCGTTCCAATTTCCGCATTCGATTTCCTAAAATCATATTTCACACTTTCACACACATTAATGCCACTTACGTTATGCTGTTTCTTGTATCCAGAACAGCTTCCTCCACGTTGTTGATTCTTCCATTCAATTCATGATATGCGTACTGTTGAGAAATAGATATAGATAGACCAACATTTATGATTTGCATGAGAAAAACAATTGATCTCTTGTTACGCTTAATTTCAGAAACTGCCTTATGCGGGACTGAAATAAAAAAAATCATTCTTTATAAAAAAAACATTCTATGCACCTGTAGTACAATAAGCTTGCAATGTTTTGTTATAGGCCTCCAGCATGAAATCATTCACATGAGAGTACGAGAAACGAAAAACGACATCAGCTTGCACAGAGGGACCCGCAATTCTAAATAGCCAAACAATGTATTCATACATTCACATACATATGTACAGCATTGCTCACCTTGCTATCTTTCCACTATTGTGTAATTCCAGTAGTCCGTTTTTGAGCACACGAAACGAAACGTGAATGGGAATCAGGAGCGAGAGGAGGAGAAGACGTAAAATCATCATACTGAAACACATAAAATAACAAACATTAACAGAAAAGTACATTAAATAGTATATATATTTAAGAATAACACAATAGTGCATAATTGAAAAATCTCTTCTCCATGAGTGTGGTTGATCTCTCCATGAGTGTGGCTGATTACGATATGAGAATATTGAGAACGAGTCTGAAAACGAGTCTGTTCTGCAACAGACAACAGACGCCTCTGGTAATTCAGACTACTCATTCAGATAGCGCATCTTCAAAGGGATTCTCAGCAGACGACTTTCCCATTCCCCGTAGCAACATGACCTTATCTCACACACACAGAAACGCGCGCTAAAAATGTCTTTTTTACATTGTTCATTGAATGTTACAATATTCTACATTCTGATGCGTTTCATGAGAATGGAAAACATCGATAACGAGTAAAAATAACACATATATCTACTTACTAAAAATTCCACTGAAATTTTATGTGATCTGCATCTGATTATAATAATGCGTTTTTTTTACGTTGCTCCTGTAAAAGTGATTTTGATGCAGATTAACATCGTTTACATGTTTGCATCATACAGATTTCCAAGTTGATATTTAAACATGAAGTTTGATTTTGAGCACAGTAAATATGAAAAAGTGAGAAGTCAACAACAAGTGAACACGTTCTTGTCAAAGACGAGTACACATGTCACAAGCGCAATCACGTCATAGCCCCGCCCCCAAAATGACGTCTGCCAATCACATTGCACTACCGTATACCTCTCGTATGTTTCAGTTTTATATTCAATGTTTCAACAAAGAACGTAAGACCACTGCGTGTCAAAGACAAGTACACATGTCACAAGCGCAATCACGTCATAGCCCCGCACCTAAAATGACGTCTGCCAATCATATTACACTACCGTATACCTCTCGTATATTTCAGTTATATTTTCAACGTTTCATCGAATATCGTAACACGTAAGACCACTGCGTGTCAATGTTGCATTGTTTAATGTTTAAATACACATCTGCTTATTTACACAAGTCATGTATGCAGGTGCACGCATAAGTTTGGTCTATCACGACATACGCGTCTAATCTACAACAGACACAAATTGCCTCGGGTAAGTCAGTCTGCTGAGATAGCGCCTCTTCAAAAGGTTTCCCAGCAGACGTATTCCCATTCCCCACGGCAACATGACCTCTACGCAGACACAAACACGCGCCAAAACGTTCATTCACATCTGTACACACATTTCCATAATATTGTTCACTTCTTACACCTTACACTGTTTCATTCATTTTCCTTCAGAATGAGCAACATCGATAAACTCTTTTCGAAGATGTTTACGAGGGCTCGTGTACTGTGCGAAGTGAAGGTGAAGACAGGAAGAATCGAGAAGATGATCGGTGACTGTGTTGTCAACGCAGCCAACGTGGGACTGATTTCCGGTGAGTGTTCATAACAGTTCCAATTCCATTTTTTTCGTTTAGGTAGCGGAATCGACGGCGCGATTCGGAGGGCGGCCGGGAAGAAGCTCACTGAGGAGACGAGCGCTCTTATGCAGAGCAGAGGGAGGAACCTCGACGTTGGAGAGGCAGTGGTCACCAAGGGACACAAGTTGTGCAAGAGTGAGCGTTCTCTTCTCTCTTCTCTCTCTCTCTCTCTCTCTCTCTCTCTCTCTCTCTCTCTCTCTCTATCGCTCTGTGAAGTATTTCCTTCGTTCATCTCTTTTTTCAGAAATCATCCACGTGGCTGGTCCGTATGTGGATGAAAGCACGGCCCCCTCGCAGAACCAGTGTGACCAGCTCCGGATGGCGTACCGGAATGTGTTCCAGAAGGCGGAGGAGCTGAAGGTGCAGAGACTGGTGAGTACACAACACAAAAACAATTTCAAATTATTATTTTTTTCAGGTCGTGCCCTTCCTATCGATAGGAGTGTACCATTTTCCTAAGGAGATGGGAGTGAAGATTGCGATAGAAGAAGCGTGGAGATTCAAAGACTCGACTTCTGTAAGTCACTCTGAATATATATACATAAACATATTCAAAAACAACAACATAAACGTTCATTATGTCTTTTCTCAGGTCGTTGAAGTGATTGTGTTGGTGTGCAGTGATGCTCACATCACACAACTCGCAGACAGGGACAACGAGCGTCGCTACCAAGAACAGTACGACCGCGTCGTGAGGAAGGTGCGAGAGGAGAACGCGCGGAAGATGCTGGAGTGAGTCTCTCTCTCTCTCTCTCTCTCTCTCTCTCTTTCTCTCTCTCAGTCTCTCTCTCCCTCTCTCTCTCTCTCTCTCTCTCTCTCTCTCTCTCTCTCTCTCTCTCTCTCTCTCGGTCTCTCAAATGTTCAATGCAGGAAAGTTGCGGCGGAGGATGAGATGCCGCCGTTAGACAGAGCCATGGGATTCATCCAAGAGATGATTGCCGAGAGGGGAAGCAGCATCGACCTCCTCCTCCCCATCCACACCGCTCTCGTCAGTATTCTCTCTCCCACCCCTCTCTCTCTCTCTCTCTCTCTCTCTCTCTTTCAATTGTCTCCTAAATACATGAAGCGTTGTTTATAGAACAGCCGACGACGTTTCCGCCACACGACCGGAGCGACCGGTGCTGCGCAAATCATCTCCCTTCCAGGATCCGACAATTACGCTGTTGCCATGTCAGTTATTTTTATCAATATGCAATCTTATAACTCGAATGTCATGTAAACATTCAGATATGTCTCTGGTGAACACATCGTTACATACTACGACGCATCTTTGATCGGATCGAATCGACCAGTGGAAACTTGGGTTAGTGAAACAAATGAATGTATGTATTGCATTGGATTAAACTGATTTTTTTTCTTCAGTTCAGCGAGGGAACGGTCCGACAACTGGTGAACCTCTTCGGAGCACTGTTCGAGGATGCGCCGATTCGACTATCCGTCGATGTGGCTATCGAAGGAAGCAAGAAGGTGTTTAAATAGTAATTTACTTAAAAATGTATTAACTTGCTATCATCTCTCAATATTCATATCATGACTCTTTCCATAATTTGTGATCATTTAAGGGCATTACGAGTCAAGAATGGGCAGTTGCAACTCTCATATGTGCGTTGGGTGGTTGCGAGCCTGCCAGGTTAGCTCTCTCTCTCTCTCACCTTCTCTCTCTCTCTCTCACTTTCCTTTCGTTTAGTCACTCCTGGAACGCCTCTCTCGTGAAGGAGGCAATGGCAGGTGCGCAGGCGAGAAAGGGAGACTGGGGCAGCTACGCCAATCTGTGTGCTGTGCACGAGTGAGTCGACATCATCCATGTTGTTATGATATATCACTGATCACGAGTTTCAGTCGCGTTGTTCCGCCTGGCGGATTCGTCAATTTCGCTATTCACCAGGACAGTTTTTGTGCGGAGAAAACTAACAAGTGAGTATAGCGTATAAACTTCCATTCATTCTCATTTCTCTTAGGTTTGCGGCGCCTCGGAGGGAGAATGAGTATGTTGTGGAGAAGGCAACGAGTTCTGCGACTGTGAAGAAGGCATCTGCAATGGAGAAGAAGGACGGTGGAAAGAAGAAAGGGACCAATCCGGAGATCGAGTACGTCTTGGACAGAGGAACGAGACTGGTCAGTTGGTTCATCCTGTTGTCTTTCATTTATTGTTCTGTTCAGCCGACGCACGGGGAGATGGCAGAGACGGAGTGTGTGGACAAGGCGTGTGAGTATCTGCAGAGGATCGCGCAGTTGGAAATCGAGGGAGCGCAGATGGTCCAGAGTGTGATGGTAAGACAGACAGAGAGAGAGAGAGAGAGAGAGAGAGGGAGAGAGAGAATGTTTTGTAGTTCCTGAACCGGGATGGTGAGATGCCGATTGTCCATCCGACTGGCACTCTTCCGGCCATCCAGATACACCACCACGAGAAGTTTCAGCACTACGTCATCACCTCGTGAGTACTACACAATTACAATATCACATTGAAATGCATTGTATTCAGATATGATCCGGAGAAGCACGTTGTAACGATCTATGATAGCACGATTGATAACAAGGATAGCGTGGAGGATTACGTGAGTTTCTCTTCTTTATCTCTCTCTCTCTCTCTCTCTCTCTCTCTCTCTCTCTCTCTCTCTCTCTCTCTCTCTCTCGCTCTCTCGCTCTCTCCCTCTGTCTTTCTCTCTCGCGTAGGCAATGAAAAAGCAACACAAAGAGATTATTCTACATTATCATAACAGAACGTACACTATCACAACCTCTTTTCTCGTTTTTTGTGGTGCACAGTTCACATTTCACAGTTCACATTTAGTTGATGGACTGTCTTCCGCTGCGGAAGCAGATCCAGTTCGTGTACAGAGACGTATTTCCGGGAGAGGACATTCGCATAGCAGTGGAGACGGATTACGACTGCCAGAAAGTGAGTGCATTTTTATTTCAAATAGTTGCAAATTTGTTTTTTTTTTTAAATTCAACTACTGATTGTTGCAGGACGACTGGAGTTGTGGCTTCCGGTGTCTGGGTGTGTTTATTGCGCTTCTTCGCGGTGACGACCCTGCCAGGTGAGTACTTATCACCTTGTGTTTTATTATGATTTGTTCAGACTCGTCTGGAATCGGCATGCTCTCTGTACTCTGATGACTGATGCGATGCAGAACAAGTACTCGTGGTCTCACTACAACAGTGCCGTTCTCGGAAGGTGATACAAGATACCGTTCCATATATTCCAACACTTCTTCTAGACAACTACATACACACATACACATATCATATAAATTGGGAAAGTTGTTTTCTTTCAGTCATCGAGATCGACGGACCACTCAGACTGAATCCCTCTTTCATTTCCGCCTCAACCAGCGCACTTTCGTTGTCACTTCGACTGATAACAAGTATGTTCATTTGTGTTTTTTTCTGTTTTTTTTTTCATTGCATTGATTGCTTAGGGATGTCGAGCGGGGACGACTGAGGGGAGCTCTGACCAGGCGGGAAGCGAGACGAGAGAGGACACCGTCACCTGTGTTCATGGAGGTGGACAGGGAGGAGATAGAGAGTGTCGCCTCGAGTGTGTCTTCTGTCACGTCTTCTGCTATGTCGACTCCCAGAAGTAGACGAAAGCTGACTCCGAGGCAGAAGAAGGATCAGCAGAACGAGCGGAAACGACTTTCGCGATCAAGAGGTATAAATCTCTCTTTCTCTCTTTTTCTCTTATCTCTCTTCTCTCTCTCTCTCTCTCTCTCTCTCTCTCTCTCTCTCTCTCTCTCTCTCTCTCTAGCGAGAGAGAGAGAGGAAGTCTCTCTGTATATATTCTCTTTGCAGAAAGCGCTGAACAAAAAGAAGCACAATTGAAGCGCAATCGAGAGTACGAAGAAAACACACGTGCAGATGGTGAATATTTAATAAATAAACGTACCATTATAAAAAATAAATTATACTTTTTTTTCAGAAACGCCCAAGAAGAGAGCTAAACGACTCTTCGCCAAATCTTCGGGATGGGCGGAAAGGATGGAACAAGGTAGTATCGATATCTCAAGTCCCTATTTCTTATTGTGAACTTTTTCATTTACAGAGGACGAAGAACATCGCGTGAGGAGACTGGAGAAGAAAAAGATACGATCCCATCAACGTCGCGCATCTGGTATGTGAATTACTTGATTATGGATTGTGATTATTCTTCTTTTTTTTGCAGAGACTGAAGAAGAACATGCAATTCGTCTCCTAAAACAAGCTGATCACGAACATATGATGCGCCAAACAAGTACGTTGTAAGAAACTATTTATTTTCACTAATCTCATTTCAACTCTAGGTTCGTATGACAAGCGTGAGGAGATGAACGAGCGACGCGCGGCGCAGAGGCATGCTCCCAAGCACCGTAAGAGAGAGAGAGAGAGTGAGAGAGATAGAGAGAGACAGAGGGCGAGAAAGAGAGACAGAGAGTGTGTGCAAGAGAGAGGGAGAGTTCTTTTGCAGCCGGCTTCTTCGATAGCTACGAGGGAGTGGAGCAGCACGACTGTGGAGACTTCACCGTAGCGTGCGAGTTCTGTGGAGCAGTCTATCTGGAGGGAGAGTCGCAGTCCGTCAAGTGCTGCCTCGCTGGCAACTACAAGCCGACCGACTGGGCAGAGAGGCCGGCGGAAGTCAAGGAGATCCTCGGAGCGATGTGGGTTTGAGAGAGAGAGAGAGAGAGAGAGAGAGAGAGAGAGAGAGAAAGAAAGGACAAGTTGTTGTTTTAGGCTGGTGCAGAACAACTCCGTTGAATTGAATGCTAACCTCGCGCTGGCATCAATCAACCGAACGTCGCGAGATGTGAAGGGAGGAGTCTTCGCAAGAAAGGTGAGAAAGAGAGAAAGAGAGAGAGAGAGAGAGAGAGAGAGAGAGAGAGAGAGAGAAAGAGAGAGAGAGAGAGAGAGTCACCCACTGATTGCAGACTCAAGGCGCGCCCTCCCATTCGCTGTCGTCTGCCATCCCCCGTTTCCCAGATCAGCCACTGATGTACGGACAGAGGTGGTTCGGAGACGGAATGTACCCGGACATCAGATGGTCGGAGAAGTACGGTAGATACATGCTTGGCAAGAAGGGACTCAGCCACGTGCAGGGCAGGAATCTCTCACTGGTTCGTCTCTCTCTCTCTCTCTCTCTCTCTTTCTCTCTCTAGTGTATACATCTAGGCTCTCGACCGACTCGCGGAGGTGTTGAGGGAGTGGAACCCGTACGTGAAGATGTACGTGTCGGAGGGGGAGAAGTCGCGTGGAGTGCCGAGGAGTGCGATGAAGACTCGGTGGTTGGTCATCCACCACGACTACGTCACACTCCAGCAGAGGGCGGATCCCGATGTGCACAAGGTGAGAGGCACTTTCTTTGATGACTGATTCACTATTCGTTTCCAGGGCGCGTACAGCAGACTGAAGAAGGGAGACGTGGTTCTCCTGGCCCAGACAGACAAGGAGGGACGGCCACTGGACACGGCCAACCTCTCTGTCGAGTACATCCACACCGGCCGAAAGAGGGAGATCCCCCACTTTAGGTGAGTGAAGAGAGAGAGAGAGAGAGAGAGAGAGAGAAAGAGGAAGAGAGAGAGAGAGAGAGAGAGAGAAAGAGAGAGAGAGAGAAAGAGAGAGAGAGAGAGAAAGAGAGCGATGGTATTCATTGTAGCCCGCTGGTTGACCCGCTCTGCTATATCCTCATCCATGTGATGGGCGAGTCTGGCTACGACTCGCGTGCCCCGGGAGTGCGGCCGCAGCTCGCCCCTCTAAAGGACAAGAGACTCGGAGTCGCGCCAAGTGAGTACTCAATGTACTGTTCCTCATTTGCACTTTGTGTTTCAGCTGACCGCTCAAGTGGACCGCGCCGCGGGACGGAAGAGCAGGATCAGGAGGAGGAGGAAGGTAAAACTTTCATTCTCTATCTCTCTCTCTCTCTCTCTCTCTCTCTTTATTTTTTTCATTATGTGTAATGTCAATTTGTCATTATATAGAGCATGAGATGGACCATGACGAGGGTGACGTCATAGTAGAGGGAGAAGCGCCGGAGCGACTAGACCAGGAGCAGGCGGAGCCATGTGGAGAAGAAGAGATGCTTCGTCAGGACGAAGAAGGATTCCGTATTGGTGAGCCTCTCTTTCTTTCTCTCTCTCTCTCTCTCTTTCTCTCTCTCTCTCTTCCCTTCTCTGTTTCTCTCAAATTCATGTTAACTATCAGATGTGGGAGTGGAGGGACCAGTGGACGACACTGGAACGGAGATGGCAGATGAGCGTATGGAGGAAGACGAGGAGGATGAGAACGAGGGAGACTACGGTAGAGTGATATAGTTACAAACAGATAGATGATGGTGAAAAACCGAATATTAAACTCGGTTCAAGTAGCATTAATAATACAGTTATGTAGCATTGTAAGGTTACGGTAAAATACAGTAATTCAGTAATACAACGCTTACTGCTTGGTAATATGGTTCATATAATATGGAACATTATTTCATAGAACGGATGCGTAAGCGCTACTGATGTTGTTTATAATTTCCTGCTTGTGGCTTCTGGAGACATGAATTGTTGATTATTGATGATTTTCAGCTCCCCTCAACTGCAATGAGCCCGGAGAGGCGACTGTGAGAGCGAGCCGCGCCATTCGGACCAAGTCTCTAATCACCAACGACAGAGACTTCTTCGGCGACATCGACCAGACCGTGAGTATCTCTCCTTCTCTCTCCTTTTCTCTGTCTCTCTCTCTCTCTCTGTCTCTCTCTCTTTCTCTCTATTCACTCACATACATACAACATACTGTCTAGGAGGAGTCTTCTTTCGTTCGCCCACAACTGCCGCGCAATCGCTCTGTATCTGGCCGCAAGATTCGAGAGCACAAGCAAGAAGGTACGTCAAACGTCATCTGAATTTGTGAAAGAATGAGTTAAATACATTTATAGATTTTGTCACACACCATTTTTGATACCGAGAAAGAAAATCAATAAAAATTCATATAGATTAGATGCACGAATTATGAAAATAAACATGATGTCTACTTTTCTTATTGTGAATTTTGCAGTCCGTACTTCGTGCATGTCTCGTCGGGAGGAGATGGTGTTCAAGATTAGGACGACTGAGAAGAACCTGGAGGAGCAGTCGCATCCGATCTTCTCGATGCTCGGACTGGGGCAGTTGTATGTGGAGGACCAGCACATGCGCATCATCCGCGCACAGTGAGTAGTACTGTACTTATACGGTAGTCATATGTGGAAGTTGACAGAACAGAACAGAACAGAAAATTTATCTCGATTTAAGTAGCACAATATTACATAAATCACGATACAGATACAGTAAAGTACAGTAATAAAATGCCTACTGTGAGCTTCAATAGCAGGGATATCGGTAGTTCCAATGCATGTGTTAGTCATCTTCTGATTGCGGCATGTTGACAGAGTAACCATGTATGTTGTAGACACGACTTCACCAAGATGCATCATGTGGAGAAAAGGACGATGTCAATTCAAGAGGTACGAATCTCTCTTTCTCTCGCGCTCTCCCTCTCCTCCCCCCACGCTCTTCCCTTCCCCAGTCTCTCTCTCTCTCTCTCTCTCTCTCTCTCTCTCTCTTTGTCACAAACTTTTTTCTCTTCCTCTCTTTCGCTTCAAGACTCAGTTTTCAGATGCGTGAGGAGGTGGCGCGTCTGAAGCAGAATCCTTCGAGGGAGAACCGAGCTGCCATCCACCAGTCGAATGCGTTTCTTCGCTACAGGGACGCCGCCACCAAGCTGCGAGTCGACCTCGGAGCTATTGTGAGAGAGTCAATACAATTAATAATTTTGATTTTATGAATTACAAAATGTCTAACAAACAACAAATAAAAACATATCAAAAAATGTTAAAACATTTGAAAGAGAATCACAAAAACACATTGACATTGACATTCACAAACTCGTCCATTACTGTGTTTCAGTTCCTCGCAAATGCTGCTGTGAAGGGATCTCCGCGCTACATGAGGATGCAGGCAGAGAGGGCGACTGTTGTGATGAATGAGGTCGGATCGCCCGATCTCTTCATCACATTCACAGGTACGAGAGCGGGGAGAGAGAAAGAGAGAGAGAGACAGAGAGAGAGAGAGAGAGAGAGAGAGAGAGAGAGATAGAGAGAGAGAGAGAGAGAGAGAGAGAGATAATACACATTTGGGAGCTGTTTTCATTTCGTTCATTACTTTAAATTTAAAGGAAGTCCGGTGTGGGCAGAGATTCAGAGAAACCTGTTACCCGGACAGCGATGGGTGGACGCGCCGGATCTCGTGAACAGGGTGAGTATTGAGAGAGAGAGAGAGAGAGAGAGAGAGAGAGAGAGAGAGAGATAAACTGTTCTTTGCAGATCTTCTACATGAAGATGCACGCGGTGTTGGACAAGATCATTCTGGAGGGCGCGTTCGGAGAGGTGCTGGCCTATGCGTGGTCGCTCGAGTTCCAGGCTCGCGGCATGCCCCACATTCACCTTCTCCTCACACTCAAGGTGCGTTTCTCTCTCTCTCTCTCTCTCTCTCTCTCTCCCTCTCTCCCTCTCTCTCTATTTAATGCCTATAGGAGAAGCTGAGCACTGCGGAGAAGGTGGACCGGTTCATCAAGGCGCAGATCCCGAGTGAGCTGGAGCCGGTGCTGCGTGAGAAGGTGCTGCGTCTGATGTGCCACAAGCCCTGCAGCCACACCGACAAGAAGGGAGTTTTCCACCCGCACAAGGACGAGTTCTGTCGGTGAGTGGACAGAGAGAGAGGGAGAGAGAGAGCAGGGAGCATGAACTGTTGTGCAGAGTGGACGCGCAGCACCCGGAGGCGAGGCAGTGCGGCAAGGGCTTCCCGAAGCCGTTCTCCGAGTACACGGTGATGCGTGAGAATGGCTACGCGGAGCCTGCTCGGCCGAAGGGACCGTGGGTGGACACTCCCCGCAAGTACCAGGTCAACAACCAGTGAGTGCATTCCCCTGTCTATTGTAGTATACACGTGTGTTCAGGTGGGTTGTGCCGTTCAACCCGCGTATGCTTATGGAGTTCGATTGCCACGTGAACGCAGAAGTCACATCGTCAATCTTCTGCGCCAAGTATATGTACAAGTACATATTCAAGGTGTGTAGAATATTACTGTTGTTTACTGTTAATCTTAATTGATGCAATCACGTAATGTGTTACAGGGATTCGACAGGGCTATGTGTGAGCTGATTGACAGCGCCATGGTCAACGACGGGAGCCACGCGGGAGTGCCGGAGTTCGCCACCTTCCAACACGTGAGAGATGATAGAGTGAACGAAAGAAAGAGTGACTGATAGAAAAAGAGAGTAAGAGAAAAAGAGAGAGAGAGAGAGAGAGAGAGAAAGAGAGAGAATTTGCAAACTTCCAGTGCGTCATTTCGTCTTCTCTGGATCTGAATGAGACGCAGCGCGAGTTCTTGAACCAGAATGCGCAGAAGACACTCCGCGATCTCCAGGTATAAACAGCCCAGAAACTCTATATGATCATATATGCAAATGATTTTATTTGTGTGATTCAGATGAACGCTGAGGAGGAGGTGATCAACGAGGACGGCACGACGGAGACGGTGAAGAACGTGGTTCTGGACGAGTTCAGCCAGTTCACTACTCGCATGGCGATCACTGCCCCGCAGGCCGTGTGGGGAATCCGCGACTGGGAGATCGCCAAGGTGAGTGGAGAGAGAGAGAGAGAGAGAGAGAGAGAGAGAGAGAGAGAGAGAGAGAGAGCAGGCGATATCGAGACTGTTTTAGATTTCGCACCACGTGGACTTTGCGAGTGTGCACCTTCCGAAGAGGGCTCCGCTGGTGTTCGATAAGGACGCGGACTACGATGAGGTCAGAACAGCCAGGCCTTTGAAAAGAGAACAATCTAAATGTCTCTTTCCAGCTGTTGGCTGAGGCAGACGAGGGAGAGGCGCAGTCGATCACGGAGGCGTGGCTGGAGCTGAACAAGGAGAACGATCTGGCCAGGCGGTACACCATCCGAGAGGGAATCAAGCACTTCCGGATCATCAAGAAGGGACACGGGTACAAGTGGGCTCCGAGGAACAAGAAGCAGCGCATTCACCCGGTCAGTCTCTCCCTCTCTCTCTCTCTCTCATTCTCTCTCTCTCTCTTTCTCTCTCTCTCTCTCTCTCTCTCTCTCTCTTCATCTAATCAGTTTTAGCCGATCCTCCGTCTGCGCTCCGTGTGTCCCTCTCGCCGCGAGAAGTACGCTCTCCGTCTTCTCTTCAACAATGTGGCCGGAGCCCGCAGTTTCCCGGAACTCGCGACCACCGTAAGTTCTCTCTCATTATCTCTCGCAATCTCTATCTCTTTCTGTCGCTCTCTCACTATCATTTTCTTTTTAGGACGATGGCCGTCAGTGTTCGACATTCTCGGAAGCGGCAGCGGAGAGGGATCTTGTGACGAGTGACCTGCAGCTGAAGAAGGCTCTCTCTGAAGTGGCAGCGGACGCGCCTCCTCGAAAGGTCGCACTCTTCTTCGCTCAGCAGCTCGCGAACACTGGACCCAGCAAGGTAAAAACAGACAATCTCGAATCAGAATCAGAATCAGAATATTTATCTCATCAATTCTAGGATGCTCCCGCGCAGATGCTTGCAGAGAACTGCGATGCAATGTTCCTCGCTCCCGCCAAGACGGAGAAGGACAGGACGCGACTGATGAACATGCTCCTCTACTCTCTCCAGGTAAGTCTCTCTCTCTCTCTCTCTCTCTCTCTCTCTCTCTTTCTCTTTCCCCCTCTCTCCTTCTCTACATAAAACATTTACAGAAGATGCTGTCGTGGTATGACTGTGATCTGGAGCAGTTCGGCCTTCCCCTTCCCGATCGCTCGTTCGTGCCGCAGCTCGAGAGCAGAAGAGGATCAAAGGAGTACGACTACGAGAATGACGTCATCCACACTCCGCCCACCAACTTCAACCTCATGGACAAGACGAGTGTATGTTATCGCTCTCTCTCTCTCTCTCTCTCTCTCTCTCACTCTCTCTCACTCTCTCTCTCTATCTTCTTCTTTCTCATGTTCAATACACTACTTACAGAAGCAATTGAATGGAGAGCAGAAGAAGATCTACGATCACATTCTCCGCAAGTTGAGCGGTGGATTCGACAAGCGACCGGAGATCGTTCTGGGATCTGGCGGATGTGGCAAGACCACTCTCTTCCGAGCTCTCGTCTACGCTGCCATCGACAAGAACATGAAAGTAAGAGAACATGAAAGATGAACATGAAAGAACATGAAAGATGAACATGAAAGAACATGAAAACAGATGACGATATGTATGATTAATTTGTCTGTTTGTAGGTCGCGTGTCTCGCGTACACTGGATGCGCGGCCCATCTCCTGCCAGCTGGAAGCACTCTCCACCGCTTCTTCTGGCTGAATCGGACAGCTGACGGGACTCTCTACTGCAAGATCACTGGACGCAGTGTCAAGGAAAGCAAGCTGCGAGAAGTGAGTGACAAGGGCAACACATGACACTATACATTACATACGAGTAGAAATACAAACGTAATCTAAGTATTTTACAAACATATGGTGTATTCACAACATGTTTTTGTTATAACAAAAAAATACTCACTCATAAAATACATAACATCGCTGCAACTTATTCAGATCGAGCTGTTTCTCATTGATGAGATGTCGATGCTGGATCGGGAGCTGATCAATCTGATCGACGCGGTTCTGAGGAAGGCGACTGGAGTGAACAAGTTCTTCGGGGGAAAGCTCGTGGTCTTCGGAGGAGACTACAGACAGGTAGGGAAAAGGGAGAGAGAGAAGAGAGAGGAAGGGAAAGGGATAGAGAAGAAAGAAAAGCGAAAAGAGAGAGAGAGAACGAAGAGACCGAGAGAGAGAGAGAGAGAGAGAGAGAGAGAGAGAAAGAGAGAGAGAGAGATGTTTTCAGATTCTTCCGATCATCCAGGGTCTGGAGGGAGACGAGGTTCTGGTGGAGTCTCTTCTGCAGCACCCTCTCTGGAGGGTCAGTCGCAAGTCGTGGCTCACTCAGAACATGCGTGCCAAGGAGGACAAGGACTATGCCGCTCTCGTCTACCACATCGGAAACGGAACTCCGGATCTCACTGCCAAGGTAAGTCGCCGCTCGTTATTCCTGTTACTGGTAGACCTGATCAAACTTAGACATTCACTCAATAATGCAAAAGTAAGCGATTGTGTGAATATTCTACTTTAGATGTTATAATAATTATTTGCAGGTGTGTTCTAGCTGCTTCCCGATCTTCAAGGACTCTGCCTCGGATGTGATCAAGTGGACGTTCAACAAGATCGACGATGAGAAGAAGAGGGTCGGCAGCTGTCTCCTCGCCATCACCAACGACGAAGTGAACCAGCTCAACGAGGAGGTACGCTTCATATCACTATCTCTCTCTCTCTTCTTCTTCTTTTTATTTTTTATTTTTTTTCAATCAACTATGTAACATTGAATAACCCATTTGTATTTGTAGGTTCTCGCGCTGCTTCCTCTCTCGAAGAAGAAGGTGGATGGCTACTTGGACCACGTCTACCTCTCCATCGACACTCCGGACTCGACTGGTGGCATGCAGCTCTCACCCGAAGACTGCCACACCCAGTGTCCTGCCGGTCTGCCACCTCACTCTCTTCATCTCAAGGTAAGAGAGAAAGATAGAGAGAGAGAGAGAGAGAGAGAGAGAGAGATAGAGAGAAAGGGAGGGAGATAGAGATTTCAATTCAGCTGGGAGCCACTGTGATGTTGATCAAGAACATCGACGTGAGGCGTGGACTGACGAATGGCACTCGTCTCATCGTCCGCAAGATGGTCAGTTGTCTGATATGCAAATATCACATATTACTTTTCACTTCTCACTATTCATTTTTATGTGTTTTAATTGTATTTTTTTCAGCGGGAGCATTCGATCATGGTGCAGCGGATCGGAGATGCGACGGGAGAGACTTACGAACTCGGAAAGTGAGTGAAGAGAGAGAGAGAGAGAGAGAGAGAGAGAGAGAGAGGGGGGGAGAGAGAGAGGGAGAAAGTGAGAGAGAGAGGAAGAAGGAGAGAAAGAAGGAGAGAGAGAGAGAGAGTAAGAGAGAGAGAGAGAGAGAGAGAGAGAGAGAGAGAGATAGAGAGATTCTTCTATATCTCGATCAAACAATCGTGTATTCAGGATGCTTCTCCAGGACGCGGATCCGAGGAAGAGTCTCTTCACTCGCTTCCAGTTTCCTATTCGTCTCGCGTTTGCGATGACGATCAACAAGTCGCAGGGAGCAACGCTGGACAGGGTGAGTCTCTCTCTCTCTCTTTCTCTCTCTCTCTTTCTCTCTCTCTCTCTATCCTTTCTTTTTTTCTTTTCTCCTTCTCACTTACGAATTTTTTTTATTGTAGGTGGGACTGGTTCTGTCGAATCCGGTCTTCACTCATGGTCAGCTCTTCGTGGCGATGAGCAGGGTTCGGAGGAAGAAGGACATCGCCATCTACACTGCCATGAAGGTAAGAGAGAGAGAGTGGGAGTGGAGAGAGAGAGAAAGAGAGAAAGAGTGAAAGAGTTAAACAGTCTCTTCTTCCAGTCGATCGATGGAGAGAAGTCGTGTGGGAAGCACCACGCTCGCATCTACCAGCTGAAGAACATCGTCTACCCGGATGCCGTGCAGGCGATGACCCCTCCCAAGACTCACACCGTTGACCACAACTTGGATGTGGAGGAGGATGACCAGTGAAACGAATATATGTACATACCAGTAATTGTTGTAAGTGATTGAATTATGAAGTATTGAGTTAGTTTGTCATTGAAATTATTTGTGTATCATTGAAATTGTTAATGACTGAATTGTGAATGTATTGATGGCATCGATTGTTTTTACCGCATTTCAATGATTTCCAGACAGATAAATCAATTTCTGAGTTTCTAACTAGTTTGTTTTCTTCTGTTTTACATTGTTCACTTTACTATCGGTAACTGTACGATTTTTATTTGAAATAATGTTTCTACAATTATTATTATGTCACTGTTTTCATTTACATATCAACAATACACAGTGTGACCACTGCTTGCTTGCCAAAAACACTCTAACTCACGAAGATGCACAGTCACGTCTTATCTTTGCCTACAACTGAACGTCGGCCAACCATACTGTACTACCGTATAATTCGTACCAATGGAATTTGATTGCGATTTTTGTATGAATACATTTCGACAGTTCAAGTTACGAGGCATGGTTGTGATTAACAATTATATTCATTGGTGAACAATATTCTACACAAATACACTATAACTTCAAAAACAATATGTACAATAACGATACATATATACATAGACAAGAATGTGTCCTGGCCATGACATTAAGGAATGGGAGAAAGAGAGAGAAGCAGGGAAGGGGACGGGGCATCATCCGTCTGACAGCCGACGTCCCTGTGTCCCTTGAAGAGAGAGTCGTTGTGCTTCTCCGCGAACATCTGCAGTTCTGCTCGCACGCCACGGCGCACAGCATCCGACACTCCGCGGGCGACCTAAAAAATTTATTACATTACTTATAGCTTGATTTTGATCATATCGTAACATCATATATCTAACCTGGTTCCTTGAGTAACACTTGTACATTCCGATGCAGCAGGAACAGAGGATAAAGAATACCCCGAGAGCAGAGAGGGCGGCTTGGAACTGTCCAGTGGCGTACCAGGGGATGGAAGGGGTGGGCCAGGGGAGAGAAGTGGCGATTTCAGGGTGAAAAGAGATATCACCGGGGAGATGACGCGTCGAATCAAGACGGATCGGATGCGCACAGCACATCGTGACGAGGAGAGAGAGAAGGAACAGAATAATGTGAGATGCCATTGTGAAATGATCTCTTCGTTGACACAACTGCCTTTTATGACATTGTGTTCCCGCGCGAATAGACTGCTCCGTCACCTTTGTGCCCTCCGGTATAGCCCTTATCACATACTCACATAATGATTGTCATACCCATGTCACATGTGTTGTTATGTGAGTGCAACTGAAAAAAAACAGCGACAGAGATAGAGAGAGAGAGAGAGAGAGAGAGAGAGAGAGAGAGAGAGAAAGAGAGAGCGAGAGAGAGAGAGAGAGAGAGAGAGAGAGAGAGAGAGAGAGTTTGAGAACTGTTGATTGATGATGTTTACTAGTTATGTACAGTAGTAAACGATATAGTAAACAAGATATACTTCACTGAAAACATTCTGATAACTACAAATAACATTTGTACATTCGTGCGACAACCGTTAAAACTATGAGTTTATTTTCGTGGAGCAACATTCTCTCAGTCAAATTCTGATTTCACCTGTACATCTAGCGGGGCGCGAGCGAGCGAAGCGAGCGCGCGCCCCGCTAGTCGCCCTGGCAGGGCTATATAAAATTTGCTATGGTGCTTGTGTGTCTGTCGGTCACACCATGTAGCTCTGTGACTATTACACCTACACAGCTCATACACTAAACTTAACATTCTTATGGTGACCGCATGCAATCGTTTCATTTTCACACACACACCTCTACTTACCGTATGACTTTACTAACAACTTGACATAGCCTGAAAAAACTATTTATCCAAATGCTCAGTCCACGTTTCTATATGAAGTTCCGAAACTCCAAACTTAGACTTAGCACAATATAGTGACTAGGCACAAGTCACTAGGACTCATTCCGATAACTCCTTATATGGGTTTATATAGAATTTCCAAAACTTCAGAAGGACATAACTCAATACTGAAGAAACTTTTCACACTCAAACTACAAACCTAAAATCAACTAATCACTCTTAACAGACACACATTAGCATAGGTTCCTATCTAATTTCCTTAAATGGGTTCACTAACAACTCGGTTCACTTCTATGTAAACCTACCTTCAAACTTCATATTTTTTCATGAAACTTGCACAGTAACATGAAACACGCGTGTTATTTACAGTTTTACAGTTTCATTTCGAAAAAACAGTTCAAAAAAGTTTTACAGCATTTTTCATTTTCTGACAGGATCAATCACGTAAGATGCAAAACGCAAAAACCTTGAATATCTTTGTTAGTTTTGAAGTCTAAAATTTCAAACTTTTGCTGAACATAGAAGACAATTGGCCGTTCACACCATTTCAATTTCAAGTGAAACACTCGTTCCGTTTTTAAAATATAATTATTCAAATTTTCGTCGAAATTTTATATTTTTGATTATTACTTCTTTCATATTCAATATTAATTTTTCATATTTTTATGGTAAATCAGTCTCTATGACACCATTAACATAAACATTTATGCTCAACTCTATTACTGAAATTAAAAATCATATTTCATGTTTCACTAGATCAACTACAATCTCTTACTATATGAGAGTTGAGACCTGCATTTTGCAATTTAATTCATAACTCAAAAGCTAATATTTAATGACAGAGATTCAGATTTTTAGCTTCACTGTAGAAGGATTTGACTTTTTCAAAAAACCTCGATTTTCAACTAAATGTGGCTCATTTTTGCAGTTGAGCATATGACCGCTGACAGGATCAATCAGGTAAGATGCAAAACGTAAAATACAGTAGATCTAAGTTTCAACTTCTTAGAAAAACTATTTTTAATTCTCTCATTCCTTTCACCAATGACACCTTAGGTCCAGAGTACCTGTCAGGTACCCTCACACCTGTCGTTGCTCACCTGTCACCTGAGATAAATTAGCATAAACATCAAATTTCACCTTAGAGACCCGTAACTTTCTTTCAGATGAGAGTTCACAACTGGATTTTGTTATTTATTTATCACTACCGTGACACCTTTATTCATTAATTAATTTAGATTTCTATATAATTTTTGAAATTTAATTAATATTTAAAATTTCACCTTTTTACTCAGAAATAATCTAAAATGTATAACTCGGTTAGTTTTCAAGGTAGTGGACTCATACTTGGTACAGGTAACAAGTAAATAAATACAAAATTTCAAGTTAACAAACTTACGTAAACAAGTAAACAAAAAAGTAAACAATTCCAAATCTCTTTATTTTGATATCTAATTAATACTAAACCTGCAGGAGAGTTCAAAGGTACTGTTTACGACAGGTAAACAAGTAAACAAAAATGTAAACAATTATAAAACTTGAGATTTCGAGGTTTGATGTGTACTAAAGCCATAGTACTCCGAAAATTGAGATTTCGATGTCTGATGTGTACTAGAGCCATAGTAGAGTTCAGATTTGAAATTTTGATGATTTGACGCGGAGAGGCGAGCGCGCCGAAGGCGCGCGAGCCTTGGAGCGCAGTGCGGCGGCGAAGCCGCCGCCACTAGCGGGCCGGAGGCGAGCGAAGCGAGCCTCCGGCCCGCTAGTCTGCCTGTAAGTGTAAAATGCCCTATGGTTTCCGTACGTCCATCGCTCTACCGCGCCAGCCACTACTCCTATCTAGCCAAACGTGACATCGATCCGATGGTCTCGGTCCCGAGATGCAGGATTCCAATTTTCAGCTCGTTATCTCTCATATCCGCGGAGCTATAAGCTCCAGAATGTCCGACGAAATAGCGCGTAATCGGAGAGAGTCAGACAGAAAAGCAGCGAAATAGTGTGTCAGATGAAGAGACGGGTCACTGGCGAATCGGGTGCGGCGAGTAGACCTTACAAGAACGAGTACTGCGGATCGCAGACTTCAGCTATCGAGAAACGGTTTCGACGTCACTCCTCTACACTCCCTCACCTACAAATCTGCCCGTAATCTTTTTATAAATCCTCCTGGTTTCCTTTCACGAAGTGATTTAGTCGAGGCGAGGCGACACCAAACAGTTGTCGCGGGCTGTTCAAGAAAACTAGGCAACCGTGTAAGGTCTCCCTTTACTACAACATGCAAATAGGTGGCCACTACACTTCTACCAAAATTTGCATCTTTTTGTGACCTCTGACGCTCGCTATCAATTAAATTCCTCTAATCGACGTCGTTTTATTGCCCCGCGACGAGAGAGTGTGGCGAGGTGAGAGTGCGCCAGCTGCCAGTCTGTCTGCTGTTAGAGAAAGAAACAGTAAATTGTGCAAATGAGCGAGAACAGCACCATGCACTACGAAACAGCTCACCACACTCCACAAACTGTGCAAAGTCTATATTCTGAGCAAATACAATACAAATATAACTGTATGCACTAACGACATTCTATATTCAATCAGGAAGTGAGGCGAGGCGAAATACTATGTAACCTTCTTTTCTCATCCCTCTCTTTTTCTCATCCCTCTTTTTTCGTCTCTCTCTCTTTCTCTCTCTCTCTCTCTTTCTTATATCTCTCTCTCTCTCTCGTCTTTCTCTCTCTCTCTCTCTCTCTCTCTCTCTCTCGCTATTTCTTTCGTCTCTCTCTCTCTGTCTCTCTCTCTCTCTCTCTCTCTCTCTCTCTCTCTCTCTCTTTCTCTCTCTCGATTTTATAATATGAGACCAGTGATAACTATAAATTATATTTGTATCTCTAATAAATAAAAATTGTCAACCAGCTACTGATAGGCTTTTACCGCGGAGCGGAGTGTGCCGGAACGCATTCTGAGTGCATACGAGAGAGTAAAAGATCAGAGAGTAGGAGAGAAGGCATATCAGTATCAGTGATCAGTATATTATTATAATTACTGATATACTGATCGGTTTTGACGGCGGAGGCGCGCGAAGCGTGCCGGAGCGCTTTCTATGTGCATACGAGAAAGTAAAAGATAAGAGAAATGGAGAAAACGCATATCAGTAGCAGTGATCAATGTTTTATTATATATTACTGATCTACTGATCGACTTTGACCGCGGAGGCGCGCGGAGCGTGCCGGAGCGCTTTCTATGTGCATACGAGAGAGTGAAAGATAAAAGAGTTAGAGAAAATGCATATCAGTAGCAGTGATCAATATAGTCTTAGTATTACTGATCTACTGATCGACTTTGACCGCGGAGGCGCGCGGAGCGTGCCGGAGCGCTATCTAAGTGCATACGAGAAAGTAAAAGATCAGAGAGTCGGAGAAAATGCATATCAGTAGCAGTGATCAATATAGTCTTATTATTACTGATCTACTGATCGACTTTGACCGCGGAGCGTGCCGGAGCGCTTGCTAAGTGCATACGAGAAAGTAAAAGATCAGAGAGTCGGAGAAAATGCATATCAGTAGCAGTGATCAATATAGTCTTATTATTACTGATCTACTGATCGACTTTGACCGCGGAGGCGCGCGGAGCGTGCCGGAGCGCTTTCTTTGTGCATACGAGAAAGTAAAAGATCAGAGAGTCGGAGAAAATGCATATCAGTAGCAGTGATCAATATAGTCTTATTATTACTGATCTACTGATCGACTTTGACCGCGGAGGCGCGCGGAGCGTGCCGGAGCGCTTTCTAAGTGCATACGAGAAAGTAAAAGATCAGAGAGTCGGAGAAAATGCATATCAGTAGCAGTGATCAATATAGTCTTATTATTACTGATCTACTGATCGACTTTGACCGCGGAGGCGCGCGGAGCGTGCCGGAGCGCTTTCTTTGTGCATACGAGAAAGTAAAAGATCAGAGAGTCGGAGAAAATGCATATCAGTAGCAGTGATCAATATAGTCTTATTATTACTGATCTACTGATCGACTTTGACCGCGGAGGGGGGCGGAGCGTGCCGGAGCGCTTTCTAAGTGCATACGAGAAAGTAAAAGATCAGAGAGTCGGAGAAAATGCATATCAGTAGCAGTGATCAATATAGTCTTATTATTACTGATCTACTGATCGACTTTGACCGCGGAGGCGCGCGGAGCGTGCCGGAGCGCTTTCTTTGTGCATACGAGAAAGTAAAAGATCAGAGAGTCGGAGAAAATGCATATCAGTAGCAGTGATCAATATAGTCTTATTATTACTGATCTACTGATCGACTTTGACCGCGGAGGGGGGCGGAGCGTGCAGGAGCGCTTTCTATGTGTATACGAGAAAGTAAAAGATCAGAGAGTCGGAGAAAATGCATATCAGTAGCAGTGATCAATATAGTCTTAGTATTACTGATCTACTAATCGATTTTGACCGCGGAGGCGCGCGGAGCGTGCCGGAGCGCTTTCTATGTGCATACGAGAGAGTAACTTATCAAAGAGTAGGAGAAAATGCATATCAGTATCAGTGATCAATAAATAATTATAATTACTGATCTACTGATCGGCTTTGACCGCGGAGGCGCGCGAAGCGTGCCGGAGCGCCTTCTAGAGCAAAGGAGAGAGAGAAAGAGACAGAAAGAGACAGAGAGACAGAGAGAGAGAGAAAGAGAGAGAGAGAGCGAGAGAGAGAGAGAGAGAGAGAAGCGGAGAAACGAAAAGTGTAGTTTAGTTATAACATATTTATCACTCATATACCGATAGTCTTCGGCTGCATCTCGAAGCGCGAGAATCAAAAATTATCAACCAGCTACTCAGAGAGTAGAATAGATTCTATATCAGTATCAGTGATTAATAAATTATCATAATTACTGATCTACTGATCGACTTTGACCGCGGAGGCGCGCGAAGCGTGCCGGAGCGCCCTCTATGTGCATACGAGAGAGTAAAATATCAAAGAGTAGGAGAAAGTGCATATCAGTATCAGTGATCATTTTATTATTATTTTTATTAGTGAAATACTCATAGGCTATGACCGCGGAGCGTGCCGGAGCGCCTTCTATGAGCATAGTAAATATAACAGGAAAGCAGTCAAGAAGATACTATCAACCAGATAGACTGTGACACGTTCTAATTATTTAAAATTACTGAAAATAAAAAAGGAAATGAAAAAGATCAGTCATCTACTGGAAGACTGAAAACAGCACTTCTAGCACAGCTCCTAATAGCACTTCCAGAGCACATATCAAGTCAATCTATATAACAATCGATAGATAATTTTCTCCTCTATTTTATACCTATATTTCTAGCGCGCGAAGCGCGCTAGTCGCCTTTTTTACTAAAATGTCCTATGGTGTCCGTCATTCCAGAGTCATAACTAGCTTCAAACTCAACCGATTCACATGAAACTTGGTAAAAAGTTATGTTTTCTTCCAAGGACGACGACAAAATTCAGGCACCTCTCAACTCCTCCTCTACGTCCATATTTGGTCGAAAAACCACCAAAAATGGTCACTTTTGCACTTTTTCTTGTGTGTCCGCGGGCATAACTCCGTTTCTACCGAACCGATTTGCGTCAAACTTTGCGAAAAGTTTACATAGTACTTTAGGATGCAGTCCACTTTGTGATTACTCTCCAATTACACTCATTGCCTATATTTGGTAGAAAAACCTCAAAATTCGCCGATTTCGGTGCTGTCCGCTGCAAAAGCTTCTTACCTAAGAAACAGTTTCGCTTCTTGTTCTGTATTTACTTTCAACAAATAGTTCTGTCACTAACCTGCAAGTTTCATCATCATTGGTTACGGTGTAAGGAAAATATAGCCAAATTAGCAAGAGCCGCGCGCGCGCTCTCGCCTCACTTTTGCGATTTTTAGTATTTCCGCGGTCTTAACTCGATTCATACAGAACCAGTTTGCATGAAACTCATAAGATAGTTGAGTTCACGTTTTCTGATGCAGTCCAATTTGTGACAGTTCTCAATTTTGCTTTCATTACCTCTATGTATGGTCGAAATACCACCAAAAATGGTCACTTTTGCACTTTTTCTTGTGTGTCCGCGTGCATATCTCCGTTTCTACTGAACCGATTTGCAACTTTTCAAAAAGTTTACATATTACTTCAGGACGCATTACACTTCGTGATTACTCTCCAACTACACTCATTCCTATATTTCGAAGAAAAACCACAAAAAAAAAGATTTTGTAGCTGTTCGCAGCGAACGTTTCTCATCTAAGAAACATCTCCGCTTCATTTTCCGTAAATACGTTCAACAAATAGTTTCAACAAATAGTGCGTACTTGCAAAATTCAGCGTTGTTGGTTACGGTGTGAGAAACATATTGTCAAATTATCAAAAGTTGCGCGCGCCTTCGCGTTTCTTTTGCGATTTTGATTAGTTCCGCGTTCATGACTTGATTCATACTGAACCAATTTGTATGAAACTTTGCAGATAGTTGAGTTTACTTCTCGGCTGTAGTCCACGTTGTGATAGTTCTCAATTTTGCTTTGATTATTAGTTTGAAAAACCATGAAAATCTCGCTGTCCGGCAGCGGAAGCTCCATGTCCAAGCAAAAGTTTTACTTCAATCTCTAAAAATGCATTGATAAAGAACGGAGAGAGAGAGAGGGAGAGAGGAAAAGTTAGAGAGAAGCATATAGATATATACAGAGAAAGGCAGTGGAAAAAGAGGAAGATGGGAAAAAAGAAGAGTTAGATAAAAAAGGGAAGGGAGAGATAGAGAGAGACAGAGAGAGAGAAAGAGAGAGAGAGAATGCGATAATAAAAGAGGGCAAGAGGTTGCAGTAGCAAAGCTCTGTTTTCGTAGCATTAAAACTAAAAGAAATACGAGGAGAAAGAGAGAGAGAAAGAAAGAGAAAAAAAGAGAGAGAGCGAAAGAGAGAGAGAGAGAGGAGATGAGAGAGAGAGAGTTTTTATGAGCAAAGGAAAGTACAGTTCAGAAAAAAGTGTATAATGATTATCATTGATCTATGTATTCATAGATATTGATAGCGGGAGCCGCGGCACTGTGCGGGTGCTCTTTCTGTACATATACGCGAGGACATTCAAATTCAAAAATATACATAGATCTATTGACTTGTACAACGGAGGTACGCGGCAGCTAACCAAAGCACTTGCAGACCAGGTATTATTATTATTATTGCATCGCCTCTAGACCACATTATCAGTGCAATCAATACATCAATCGACTAATCTTTTCTACTTTAATAACCAGTTTCACTCAAAATGTTATGAAATTGTAAAAAAAAACACACACACAGTATTATTGATCATAACAAAAACTTGAGTTTCTATTTTATTCTATGAGATTCTATTCTATAAGAGCCGCGCGCGCGCTCTCGCCTCACTTTTGCGATTTTTAGTATTTCCGCGGTCTTAACTCGATTCATACAGAACCAGTTTGCATGAAACTCATAAGATAGTTGAGTTCACGTTTTCTGATGCAGTCCAATTTGTGACAGTTCTCAATTTTGCTTTCATTACCTCTATGTATGGTCGAAATACCACCAAAAATGGTCACTTTTGCACTTTTTCTTGTGTGTCCGCGTGCATATCTCCGTTTCTACTGAACCGATTTGCAACTTTTCAAAAAGTTTACATATTACTTCAGGACGCATTACACTTCGTGATTACTCTCCAACTACACTCATTCCTATATTTCGAAGAAAAACCACAAAAAAAAGATTTTGTAGCTGTTCGCAGCGAACGTTTCTCATCTAAGAAACATCTCCGCTTCATTTTCCGTAAATACGTTCAACAAATAGTTTCAACAAATAGTGCGTACTTGCAAAATTCAGCGTTGTTGGTTACGGTGTGAGAAACATATTGTCAAATTATCAAAAGTTGCGCGCGCCTTCGCGTTTCTTTTGCGATTTTGATTAGTTCCGCGTTCATGACTTGATTCATACTGAACCAATTTGTATGAAACTTTGCAGATAGTTGAGTTTACTTCTCGGCTGTAGTCCACGTTGTGATAGTTCTCAATTTTGCTTTGATTATTAGTTTGAAAAACCATGAAAATCTCGCTGTCCGGCAGCGGAAGCTCCATGTCCAAGCAAAAGTTTTACTTCAATCTCTAAAAATGCATTGATAAAGAACGGAGAGAGAGAGAGGGAGAGAGGAAAAGTTAGAGAGAAGCATATAGATATATACAGAGAAAGGCAGTGGAAAAAGAGGAAGATGGGAAAAAAAGAAGAGTTAGATAAAAAAGGGAAGGGAGAGATAGAGAGAGACAGAGAGAGAGAAAGAGAGAGAGAGAATGCGATAATAAAAGAGGGCAAGAGGTTGCAGTAGCAAAGCTCTGTTTTCGTAGCATTAAAACTAAAAGAAATACGAGGAGAAAGAGAGAGAGAAAGAAAGAGAAAAAAAGAGAGAGAGCGAAAGAGAGAGAGAGAGAGGAGATGAGAGAGAGAGAGTTTTTATGAGCAAAGGAAAGTACAGTTCAGAAAAAAGTGTATAATGATTATCATTGATCTATGTATTCATAGATATTGATAGCGGGAGCCGCGGCACTGTGCGGGTGCTCTTTCTGTACATATACGCGAGGACATTCAAATTCAAAAATATACATAGATCTATTGACTTGTACAACGGAGGTACGCGGCAGCTAACCAAAGCACTTGCAGACCAGGTATTATTATTATTATTGCATCGCCTCTAGACCACATTATCAGTGCAATCAATACATCAATCGACTAATCTTTTCTACTTTAATAACCAGTTTCACTCAAAATGTTATGAAATTGTAAAAAAAAACACACACACAGTATTATTGATCATAACAAAAACTTGAGTTTCTATTTTATTCTATGAGATTCTATTCTATTCTTCCTATTTTCATGATCTAGCGCGGAGGCGCGCGACAGCGCGCCGGAGCGCTAGATTAAAATATCTTTATAGTATAGTATGAAGTCGAAAATTGCTTCACAGTTTCTGATAAAATACGTTCGGAAAAATGACACAATTCATAGATAATGCAATATCATAACTATGAAACCTAATGATATCGGGTTGTTTATTAGATTCAAAAAAACTCACTCAATGACTCCAATCATCGTCTTGCAATAATGCAACTGTATTCCAGAAACATTTCAGAAAATGAACGTGAAGAATGGCAGCTCGACTTTGAAGTTGGGTGAAGTTGGAAGCACCGGTTTGAACGGCGATGTCTTCTATCAGATCAAGACAACGCTTATCGATTTTTTAACACTGTCTCGATTCCACCCGTTCTTATGCCGAGTCTGATGGTCTTCTCACATCCATCGATCGCACACATTTCGAGAAGTTCCAAAAGGGTCAGGATGTAAGCGGCAGTTGGATTCCATCTCTCCATCATCTTCTTCACCTTATTTAGCACGTCCATATCTGCAATCAAAAAGTCACTTGTGTATACACTTTGTTGAATAGTGTGTACATCATTTTTTTTTGTTTTACCCGATTTTTTAATGTGAACAGTTTGAGTTTGATCACTTTATACAAATTTGTAAATTAGTTTGGCCACTTTTTTCGACAGGATGAAGTAATTTATCCATTGTGATAGAGTGATATATCCAATAGGATATAGCACAAGTTTATCTTTGTCCCATACCTCTCTCTGTGTTCCCACGTCTCGGTCTATCTCTCCCTTTCTCAATCTCTTTATATATGCGAAATAAGTACTTACGTTGATCTGTGATTCAGTTTTAATACTTACCTTTTTATTGTTATCTGATAGATATGTGTTAAGAAATATATGCTGCAATGAACTACGTTTCAAAATCACGATAGACACGATACGTATAAACTGTGTTTGTTGATTATGATGAAAGTACAAATGAAAGAGAAAATATGGAATAGGGAAGAGAACGGGAAAAGAAGTACAGTACAGCTCGAGTTAGGTGATCCCTGTCCATGGACGTCCATGGACGTCCGGGATTTTGGTGGACGTTTCTGGTGTCTCTCTCTTTACACACTCTCTCGCGTTCCCATCGCCGTCTCCCCACAGGCATTTTATGGTCCCTGTTTGAAGGGAATGTGGGCAGTGAGGAGTGAGAGAACTGACTTTTTGAAATGAACTTTTCATGAAACGAAATCATTACTATCAATTATGTTTTGTTCAGAGCATCTCGAATATACCATATTTCATAGTGCTCCGATGAAGTTCACTACTTACTGACTTTCAGTACTGACTTCCATTTTTACGTGAGTATTCAAAACATAATCTATGAGAGACATATGTAGTATTGTTCGCATTGTTTGTCTTAGTCTACATGCGGTTTGTGGTGACTGATTTTCATCATTTTGAATTCCAATATAATTGGTCCCCCGATAAGACAAGGCCCGTTGTTGCATCATTCACTCTCATCCGGGCGTCCATGTACGGTGTGGACGTGTCTGGTGCCTCTACCTTATACACACTCTCTCGCTTTCCTCTCGCGACGCGCGTCGCACAGGGCTATTCTGCCGATGGCGGTACAATCGAACGCGATTGCTTGTGTGAAGTCGGAAACGTCACTCGACTTTCTAGAATCTGAAAATCAAGAAATATAAGTATTATATTTATCTGTCTCTTGTAACCGACATAAAGAATATACCATGGTTCATAGGGATCCAATGAAATTCACTACTTGAGTAGAGCCTCATAGTCAGGGTGGCTACAGTTCTGGTCCCAGCTGCCTTCGACATCAACACACCGGTGTGAGGGGGAGACATGGAGTGGTGGTCGTATGCCAAGTTGCCAAGAATGACAAGTCTGACAAGCGATTGCAACTCTTCGGTATTCGAGAAACGATGGAATTGGTTGGAGGGAGAGAGGAGAGAGAGAGGGGGAGAGAGAGGAAGAGAGAGGGAGGGTGTGGCAGATGTGCCCTTTCCCCCCCCCCTCTCTCTCCCTCTCTCACCCTCTCTCCCCCTCCTCTCTCTCCTTCTCTCTCTCTCTCTCTCGCTCTTTCCCTCTTTTTCCCCTCTCCTTTTCTCTCTCTCTCTCTCTCTCTCTCCCTCCCTTCTTCTTCTCTCTCTCCCTTTTCTCTCTCTCTCCCTTTTCTCTTTCTCTCTCCCCCTCTCTCTCTCTCTTCCCTCCTCTCTCCCTCGCTCTCTCTCTCCTTATCTCTCTCTCCCCTCTCTCCCCTCTCCCCCCCTCTCTCTCTCTCTCTCGCTCTCTCTCTCTCTCTCTCTCTCTCTCTCTCTCTCTCTCTCTCTCTCTCTCGCTCTCTCGCTCTCTCTCTCGCTCTCTCCATCTTCACTCTATCTCTCCGCGCACAAATTGTGCTCCTGGAGATATACTTAGAGATGAATTTCGAATAAAATAAAGAAAGAATTGTGTATAGGTGTGACTTCTGCTAACCAAACATTAATAGATCAAAAAATAACAGGTTTTTCTTTCAGTTTTTGTCACGCGGCGCGGTCGAATGACTGCAATTAGGGACGACGACGATGACGATGTGGATTACAAGTACAAATATTATGAAACTTTGGCCGAATTGAACGCTGTGAGGAAGCTCGTGAGCAAGCAGGAAGACACGATGAATAACATGTCCGAGACGATCGCTTTGCAGGCGCAGACCATCGCCAAGCACACGGACGCTGACAATGAGAAGATTCGGAAGATGGAGAAGCAGGTGGAGCAGTTCGTCGCGAGCGGAGGACGGGACGAGGAGAGGAAGAAGGAGGGCAGGGACAAGCGCCTCGTAATTGTGTCGCAGAAGAAAGACGACGAGAAGATATCGGAGAAGCTGCTGGAGCCTCTCGCGCACGGGGCGATGGAGAAGAGCGGGCTGCCGACTGGACTCATCGTGAAGGTGGCGCGCTCCCCGGATACAAGGAAGAACATGATGGACGCTCGTCCCAATCTAGATCTAGAGCTGGATAAGGAGCTCTGCGCGTGAGTATAAGTTCACAGCTATTTAATTTCGGAAGTATGTATAATGTATAGTAAAGTAACCCACTCAAACAATAACTTATTCAGAATCGTCGTACTTAGATATCGTAATAGTTTACGGCGCTGGTCCTGCAATCGCCTTGCTCCACTCTCCGGGGTCTTCTCGTGCCAGTTGAATCCACTCAGCTCCAATACGTCCCTCTGGTGCCAGAACTTCCCAGGTCGTCGCACCAGAACAAGTAGGGCGCTTCAACCCGTCTTGTCTTCTCTCGTGGGTACCATTCCGTCACTCTTGACCATCTGTCCTCTCTTGCCATCTTCCTCGCCCACTCCTCTAAGAAAGTGGCTCCTCTAAAGCTGGATAAGAAGCTCTGCGCGCGAATATAACTGTTCAAAGACACTTTTGTGACCGCAGCAAAGACGTGAGATTGAACAGAAAAAGTATATAACTGTCTCTACAAAAATGCTAGGACTGCAGCGGAGACGTGAGAAGCGTGAGAGTAGACAAAAAAACCTATTTTCTCGTGTTGAGAGCGTATTTTACCATGCAACTAAACTATTTTCTTTTCTTCTTAACAACTGAGGAGGAGACATAAGAAAGAATTAAAGGCACAGCGGCGACTTAATTATGCAGCCAGCTCTTTGAACGCGTATTACCACTCATGCAAAATATTTGCCGTTGACAGCAACGGAAAATCGTCGTTCTATTTCACTATTCGATCAATTTCTAGGTTAAAACAATTTTACGAGTACGTAGAGTTCAAAATAACGTGGCACTGTATCTTTGAACTGTTTCTTAAAAAGTTGTTGTCATCGCAGGAGAGATGTGAGAGTAGACAGAAGCATACATAGAACTGTGTCTAGAATGTTGTTCTTACCGCTGCGTCAGTGTGTTACCGCTGCGTCACCGCTGCGTCAAAGAGTGCGTCAAAGATTCTTCTTTTTTTCGTGATGTTTACCATGTTTATCATACAAGCATTTATCTAAACTCTTTTCTATTTCTTTTTAAAGTAGTGCGAAGTGATAGTCGGGGGTTCATCGCAAAAATTGAGGAGGCATTTTGGCGGCGATATGCTCAGTTCTTGGGAAAGACGTTGTCTTTGAAGCCGCCCTTGACGTTGCCGGCCGGATCGTAGTTGCACACCACCACACTCATTCTGTC
The DNA here is from genome assembly GCA_963966185.1 of Rhabditoides inermis. Lineage (NCBI taxonomy): Eukaryota > Metazoa > Nematoda > Chromadorea > Rhabditida > Rhabditidae > Rhabditoides > Rhabditoides inermis. The sequence goes on along the minus strand of CAWZYM010000109.1, from coordinate 32,448 downwards.
GTTCCGCTTGGCCACTGCCACACCCAGGCGCTGCGAACCCTGGAACAGCAAAAAGAATCTATCACATTTGGAACGAAATGAATAGATTGAGGACGTGAGAAGTAACCGATGTGAAGATAGGGGAGGGTTAGTTGATTGCGAAGTGTGATAGTGGGTGAATGAGAGATTCAGATTCACCTTCCAGACAACTTGAGTGAAGAATCCGGCCCCGCGGCTGTAGGTGGGGTTTGCGAAGTCGTACATGGCCTTCTTATCGTCGAGAGAGAGAGAGAAAGTTTCGGGCTTAGAAGTAATCTTCACGTTCTCCCCGTATGCAGTTTTTCGAGATTCGCACTGCCCAGAGGCTGCCAGATGGTCGGCCCACTCTTGCGCGTACCTCAAATTGAGTTCATAATTCTGAAAAGTGCAACATCATGATCTTTGAACACGACTTCGAAAAGAGTTCCGAAATCTCGATATTTCCTATATTCAAGAGAGGCAAGATCATATTTTCTACACAAGAGTGAGTAACTATTCTTCCGAAAGCATATAGCTTTGAACTTGACTCACTCGCAGAGCTTCTTATCCAGCTTTAGAGGAGCCACTCCATGTTGCTTGCGCATCTTGTTGTGGTTGTCCAGGATCTCAAACAGTCGACAATCAATCGATAGTTTTTTTAATGCATCTCACAGTCTGATGAATCTCCTTGATCTCGAAAACGTCTCCGGACCCGACGCTCTTCTTTTCTCTGAAGACGAAACAGCGTAGTAGGGTGGACATCATACATATAACTAATCAGTCGGAGGAAAACAGTGCGCTTTCAAAAAACGCTAATATGGTGTGCGGAGATTGGACTATTGATGTGTAAACAAGGAAGAAACGCATGCTGTTTCATCAACTATCAAAGCATAGCATGTGTATTCCATCGCCAGCCGATCAGTCAGTGGAAGAGAAAAGTTATCTATTTTTTGTTTGTTTTGACAACAGGAACTCAGCAATTAAGCGGCTTCTCAAACATCCTCGCCTTTTCGACTGGCCGTAAAAATAGAAATAGCATATTTACATTCTGTGTTGTCTGGCTCGAATCTAGTACTAGTAAAACCACATTTCAATGGTGAAACGGGAAAGCTGCTTTCTGTGACGTTCTTATTAGCAAAACAATTTTTCATTGTTGGTTTTGCATTTATCTCACTACTCAAGGATATACATAGCCGTACCAATTGTTCTCAGCCGAAAACAAGACAGAGTCTTGGATTATAACAATTGTAATCAAAGAGTCGATAACATACATATGCTAGCCGCCCTAGATGTTTACAGTGTTAAAACTGCCAGCCTGGTTGTTTACAGTATTTTTTCTCGGCTGCCAATATTAATATGTGTAATAACACGCCGCGTTAGACAACGATAGCCGACCCCCCCCTCTGTTTCTTCTCAACTCTCACTCGAACAGTCAGAGAGAGAAAGTCGCACACAGTGAGTAGAGAGTAGCAACAGCGCAAAGAATAGACATGTTTCCGCGGCGGTGACAAATCCGAGAGAGAGAACATGGCTTGTGCATAGTGAAAGTAAACAAGTGAAGAACGCACGGCGGCTGAGTGTTGTCAATCTGCTTGTGCTGCTGTCCCTGCTTGAGTGATACTCCTGACATCAGCTCCTCGATATTCCCGCTGCCGTGGGTGACACGCGTGCGTCGAGAAGTACCCTTCGCATTCTCCTGCAACCATGTGCAATTTGCATAACCGTAAATGTTTTGAGAAGTATGTTTCCACAAGAGTTTAGGATTGTTTTAGTGGCAAAACGGGGCGACTAGTAAACAAGCAACTGTCTCTGTTGCAGATGAATTCCCGAGTCGTCGCTTCTCCCCTTTTCCGCTTTTTTCTGTCAAAAATTCTGAAGCGAGAAAGAGAATATCGGTACGAAACTTCAGAAGCAGTGGGGACAAATAGAGAGATCAATGGGATCAATTCAAATGTTTTCGCATCACTCGCTAGCTATTCATTTTATTGCCGGGAGCCCCTTATAAACTCTGCCGTTGTCCCCGCGGAGAGCTGTGCCATGAAAAGAGACTCGGAGACACCAGAGCACCTCAGGAGAAGAGAGAGAAAATAGAAGAGGCAGGACATAAGTAAGAGGCAAAGGCGAGCTAACACTCTTGAGTAAACACTCTCGAACAAACACTCTCGATCAAACACCGCCTTGGAAAGCATACCCGGCTACTCTCCATGCAACACTGAAAACCCGAGGAAAAGAATACAAATCTCACTCACAACAACGAATGAACGTTTTCGGTCGATATCGGATCCACTCTTCTATCATTTCATTGCACAGGCATGCATGTGCAATGAGACGCTCCACAAAAAACACTGACAAGCAAATGGCAACAGGTCACTCCCCACGACTTGCTTTGTTACGATGGATTATTGTAGGCATGCCCTTTACCAAGCTCTAGCCAAAATTAAAACTCTCGAAGAGCACCGGAAGTGCCCTAATTAAGCACCAGAAGTTTACGTGCATTATCGTGTGCGAGAGGTCATTGCGCATGTCATCCCGAAATGTGGACAGAGAAACATCGGTTCGTCGGCCTAGTGGATAGTGAGTTAGTTCTGAAGTGCAAAACGTTTTGCCAAATTTGAAAAACAGTTTTGTCGCAAGTCCTCACATCAGAAATCAAAAATGAGTGGATTTTGTTTTTTCAATAGGTTAATTTTTTTTTCTTACTTGCACCGTCCGTTAGCATACAAATTGACAGCGGAGCGGAAGAAAAAAATCATTCCGTCATCAATCTTTCAAATGAAGCATACGAGAGTCTTTCAATAACTCAAATAACTTTTGGGGAAAACATTTTGTATATGATCCTATACTTGTGTTTTTTTCTCGTAAAACTGTGTTTCAAGTTTGGCAAAACGTTTTGCACCGCCGGGGATAGAACCTTAGCCACCACTCATTCAGAACTAACTCACTATCCACTAGGCCGCCAAACCATTATCCACTACTTAGGCCGCCGAACATTCAGAACTAACTCACTATCCACTAGGCCGCCGAACCGATGTTTCATTGTCTGCATTTCGGGATAGCATGCGCAATGACCTATCGCGAACGAGAATGCACGTAAACTTCCGGTGCTTAATTAGGGCACTTCCGGTGCTCTTCGAGATTTTTTAATTTTGGCTAGGGCTTGGTATGGGCATGCCTACAAGATTCCATTAAAACATAGCGAGTTGTGGGGGGTAACCTGTTGCCATTTGCTTGTGCGAAAGAAGATTCTGCGGCAGCCGAAGAAACACAAGACAACAAAAGCTCGCGCGATCAATATGTAAACAATGTGAAGGGGCGAAGGTGGCTGACCGTGACTACCGTCACCTCCTTCTTCGTCGGCTTCCCCGTCTCTTCCGTCACCACAGTCGTCGTCGTGATCTGAAGGCACTCAAAGATAAGAAAATAATGATAATTTCGCCTTTGTAGTATAAATTTCATTTTCTCTTTCTCAATCTCAAACTACAATAACAGGAATAAGGAGATACCTCGAATGAGAGAAGACAACACTGACCTTGTTTCCGTTCTCGAACACAGTCTCCACCCTGGTCGCTTGGCGCATCGCAGAAGCCGGAATCTTACCGAAAATACCATCAACACTTGACGTCACTAACACACAATTGCTTACTTCGATTACCAGGTTTTTTTTTCTAAAAAAATCAAGATATTTTTTTCGTTTTTTTTTCTAAAAAATACTAGATAATTTCTCTAACCAAGAGTGGCAAGGTGAAATTTTCTGCACACACAAGAGTGGGTTGTGTACAAAATATGACTTGTTATTGTGAACATACACAACATCATAGAAAAAGATATCAACTCCTTCCCTCTGTGACAGGCCAAGGACTCGAGCCGAGAAGCCGTCCCTTCTTCTTCTACAATATAAGGCCAAGGAACTGAACCGAGGAGATAATCCCTTTTTTCACCGTATCTACCTTATCTCGTCAAGATCAATCGATAATCGATCCATTCTTACCCCGATTGCATTTACACTCAATAAACCATTAGGCCTCTCAACGTGTTTGTGGTCTTTGTTTTCAGGTCCATTTAGTTTCCTTTTTTCCGTGCGAATTAGTATTTCCTAGGCGATGCACTACGTATACTGCATGCTGACTATAGTCATTATACCTCCTGCTGTCTCTGCTCCTCTGCCACCTCGTTCGCTCGTCGGTCACTTTCAGCTTGTTTTTTGATAAGCTGAAATTTGGGCAAGATTAGATTGGACAAGTCAATACACGAACTGACCTCATTTTTCATAGCAAGTTGCGCCTCTAGAGCTTTCACATGCTCCTTCTGGGCTGCTGCCACCTAAAATAAAAATATCAATAACAGATTTGTACAGATGTTCTGATTATGAACCTTACTTCGACGCAATCGAAGGCTGCGACTACGTATACTGCATGCTGACCATATTCACTATTCTCTTTCGAAAAGTACACGAGTATAGAGGAGTTGTTTGGTTTTGATCTAATTGAACAAAAGCACATGCATAAAATATCTTCGCAGCTGGCTAACATTTCAAAACAAACCTGCTCTTTCAAACGATGTTTCAAAACTCTAAGTGTTTTCTTGTAAACATGTTGAGTTCAGGTATTCGGTATACTGTTTTACTGTTAATCCCAACAAGTAACATGCAACATAATGTGTGACATGATTATAGTGCACACGTCCCGGTTAGTTGCACAGTCGACAGCGGCAAGCGCGCAGCCGCTCCGCGAACACGCGACGCGCGAAATTGCCAGCATGCGCTAGAGCGCGATAATTTCTCGACTGAAATCGCCCATTTACTCGCGGCGGGCCTGGGCGCGCACCGCTTTCTCTGTGGGCGCGCTGTGCAACTATCCGAACCTTGGTGCATACTATATTCGCCTTTTCGTCGTTCAGAAAGAGCAGGTTTGTTTCGAAATTTTATTCAGCTGCGAAGAGAGTTTATGCATGTGCTTTTGTTGAATCAGATCAAAACCAAACACTACTCTTCACTCGTGTACTTTTCGAAAGAAAATGGATGTCCTTTTCTCCAATTTCGAAGAATTTTTTTCAGGTTGATGTGCCGAACATGTTACGTATAAATTTTCAAAACTTTAGAAAACGTATACTGAATATGAAAACGCACTGCTCGGTCGAATCGCTCGCGCGCCTGCCAAAGTCAGTCTCTCATTGACACGCGCTATTTCGCGTCTCTCTCTCTTTCTCTCTTTCTCTCTTTCTCTTTCTCTCTCTCTCTCTCTCTCTCTCTCTCTCTCTCTCTCTTTCTCTCTTTCTCTCTCTCTCTCCCTCTATCTCTTTCACTATACCTCCTGATGTCTCTGCTCCTCTGCCAGCTTCCTCTCCTCTGCCCGTCGGTCACTTTCAGCTTGTTTTTCGATAATCTGAAATTTGGGCACAATTAGATTGGACAAGTCAATACACGAACTGACCTCATTTTTCATAGCAAGTTGCGCCTCTAGAGCCTTCACATGCTCTTTCTGGGTTGCTGCCACCTGAAATGAAAATATCAATAACAGATTTGTACAGATCTCATAATCAGATTAAAGGAACAGAGGCGTATATCAGAACCGTGTGGTGATGAAATTTTCAAATTCGCACGAAATCACCACACGCCGAGGTGCATGTATGTTTCAGGCAAGTTGCATACAGGATTCGAACCCGTGGCTGCGAGTGTGATAGGCCATAGTCTTTTCCACTGCGCCACTCAGCTCATTGGGTCATTACGCGCGAAGACCGCTGCCCTTCCCGAGAACTGATTTCTTTGCGAAAGCGTACACAATATCGATCGGACTCGCGAAAATGGGGCTTCCTGCCAAAACACATATTTGAACGCCTCTTTTCGTGTGGTAACGGGACGATTTGTGGTAATTGGTGTGGTATCGCGGTAACAGCTTTGAATCCTTATTTTTTCGTTTGTTTTGCTTTTCAATGGGTCAAATTTTGATTCAGAGTCAAAAATAACGCACCACTGTTTCTTTAACCTTACTTCTAGGAAATCGAAGGCAATGCACTACGTATACTGCATGCTGACTATAGTCACTGTACCTCCTGTTGTCTTTGATCCTCTGCCAGCTTTCTCTCCTTCGCCCGTCGGTCACTTTCAGCTTGTTTTTCGATAAGCTGAAATTTGGGCACAGTTAAAATGGACAAGTCAATACACGAACTGACCTCATTTTTCATAGCAAGTTGCGCCTCTAGAGCCTTCACATGCTCTTTTTGGGCTGCTGCCACCTGAAATAAAAATATCAATAACAGATTTGTACAGATGTTCTGATTATGAACCTTACTTCGACGCAATCGAAGGCTGCGACTACGTATACTGCATGCTGACCATATTCACTATTCTCTTTCGAAAAGTACACGAGTATAGAGGAGTTGTTTGGTTTTGATCTAATTGAACAAAAGCACATGCATAAAATATCTTCGCAGCTGGCTAACATTTCAAAACAAACCTGCTCTTTCAAACGATGTTTCAAAACTCTAAGTGTTTTCTTGTAAACATGTTGAGTTCAGGTATTCGGTATACTGTTTTACTGTTAATCCCAACAAGTAACATGCAACATAATGTGTGACACGATTATAGTGCACACGTCCCGGTTAGTTGCACAGTCGACAGCGGCAAGCGCGCAGCCGCTCCGCGAACACGCGACGCGCGAAATTGCCAGCATGCGCTAGAGCGCGATAATTTCTCGACTGAAATCGCCCATTTACTCGCGGCGGGCTTGGGCGCGCACCGCTTTCTCTGTGGGCGCGCTGTGCAACTATCCGAACCTTGGTGCATACTATATTCGCCTTTTCGTCGTTCAGAAAGAGCAGGTTTGTTTCGAAATTTTATTCAGCTGCGAAGAGAGTTTATGCATGTGCTTTTGTTGAATCAGATCAAAACCAAACACTACTCTTTACTCGTGTACTTTTCGAAAGAAAATGGATGTCCTTTTCTCCAATTTCGAAGAATTTTTTTCAGGTTGATGTGCCGCACATGTTACGTATAATTTTTCAAAACTTTAGAAAACGTATACTGAATATGAAAACGCACTGCTCGGTCGAATCGCTCGCGCGCCTGCCAAAGTCAGTCTCTCATTGACACGCGCTATTTCGCGTCTCTCTCTCTCTCTCTTTCTCTCTTTCTCTTTCTCTTTCTCTCTCTCTCTCTCTCTCTCTCTCTCTCTCTTTCTCTCTTTCTCTCTCTCTCTCCCTCTATCTCTTTCACTATACCTCCTGATGTCTCTGCTCCTCTGCCAGCTTCCTCTCCTCTGCCCGTCGGTCACTTTCAGCTTGTTTTTCGATAATCTGAAATTTGGGCACAATTAGATTGGACAAGTCAATACACGAACTGACCTCATTTTTCATAGCAAGTTGCGCCTCTAGAGCCTTCACATGCTCTTTCTGGGTTGCTGCCACCTGAAATGAAAATATCAATAACAGATTTGTACAGATCTCATAATCAGATTAAAGGAACAGAGGCGTATATCAGAACCGTGTGGTGATGAAATTTTCAAATTCGCACGAAATCACCACACGCCGAGGTGCATGTATGTTTCAGGCAAGTTGCATACAGGATTCGAACCCGTGGCTGCGAGTGTGATAGGCCATAGTCTTTTCCACTGCGCCACTCAGCTCATTGGGTCATTACGCGCGAAGACCGCTGCCCTTCCCGAGAACTGATTTCTTTGCGAAAGCGTACACAATATCGATCGGACTCGCGAAAATGGGGCTTCCTGCCAAAACACATATTTGAACGCCTCTTTTCGTGTGGTAACGGGACGATTTGTGGTAATTGGTGTGGTATCGCGGTAACAGCTTTGAATCCTTATTTTTTCGTTTGTTTTGCTTTTCAATGGGTCAAATTTTGATTCAGAGTCAAAAATAACGCACCACTGTTTCTTTAACCTTACTTCTAGGAAATCGAAGGCAATGCACTACGTATACTGCATGCTGACTATAGTCACTGTACCTCCTGTTGTCTTTGATCCTCTGCCAGCTTTCTCTCCTTCGCCCGTCGGTCACTTTCAGCTTGTTTTTCGATAAGCTGAAATTTGGGCACAGTTAAAATGGACAAGTCAATACACGAACTGACCTCATTTTTCATAGCAAGTTGCGCCTCTAGAGCCTTCACATGCTCTTTTTGGGCTGCTGCCACCTGAAATAAAAATATCAATAACAGATTTGTACAGATGTTCTGATTATGAACCTTACTTCGACGCAATCGAAGGCTGCGACTACGTATACTGCATGCTGACCATATTCACTATTCTCTTTCGAAAAGTACACGAGTATAGAGGAGTTGTTTGGTTTTGATCTAATTGAACAAAAGCACATGCATAAAATATCTTCGCAGCTGGCTAACATTTCAAAACAAACCTGCTCTTTCAAACGATGTTTCAAAACTCTAAGTGTTTTCTTGTAAACATGTTGAGTTCAGGTATTCGGTATACTGTTTTACTGTTAATCCCAACAAGTAACATGCAACATAATGTGTGACACGATTATAGTGCACACGTCCCGGTTAGTTGCACAGTCGACAGCGGCAAGCGCGCAGCCGCTCCGCGAACACGCGACGCGCGAAATTGCCAGCATGCGCTAGAGCGCGATAATTTCTCGACTGAAATCGCCCATTTACTCGCGGCGGGCCTGGGCGCGCACCGCTTTCTCTGTGGGCGCGCTGTGCAACTATCCGAACCTTGGTGCATACTATATTCGCCTTTTCGTCGTTCAGAAAGAGCAGGTTTGTTTCGAAATTTTATTCAGCTGCGAAGAGAGTTTATGCATGTGCTTTTGTTGAATCAGATCAAAACCAAACACTACTCTTTACTCGTGTACTTTTCGAAAGAAAATGGATGTCCTTTTCTCCAATTTCGAAGAATTTTTTTCAGGTTGATGTGCCGCACATGTTACGTATAATTTTTCAAAACTTTAGAAAACGTATACTGAATATGAAAACGCACTGCTCGGTCGAATCGCTCGCGCGCCTGCCAAAGTCAGTCTCTCATTGACACGCGCTATTTCGCGTCTCTCTCTCTCTCTCTTTCTCTCTTTCTCTTTCTCTTTCTCTCTCTCTCTCTCTCTCTCTCTCTCTCTCTTTCTCTCTTTCTCTCTCTCTCTCCCTCTATCTCTTTCACTATACCTCCTGATGTCTCTGCTCCTCTGCCAGCTTCCTCTCCTCTGCCCGTCGGTCACTTTCAGCTTGTTTTTCGATAATCTGAAATTTGGGCACAATTAGATTGGACAAGTCAATACACGAACTGACCTCATTTTTCATAGCAAGTTGCGCCTCTAGAGCCTTCACATGCTCTTTCTGGGCTGCTGCCACCTGAAATGAAAATATCAATAACAGATTTGTACAGATCTCATAATCAGATTAAAGGAACAGAGGCGTATATCGGAACCGTGTGGTGATGAAATTTTCAATTTCGCACGAAATCACCACACGCCGAGGTGCATGTATGTTTCAGGCAAGTTGCATACAGGATTCGAACCCGTGGCTGCGAGTGTGATAGGCCATAGTCTTTTCCACTGCGCCACTCAGCTCATTGGGTCTTTACGCGCGAAGACCGCTGCCCTTCCCGAGAACTGATTTCTTTGCGAAAGCGTACACAATATCGATCGGACTCGCGAAAATGGGGCTTCCTGCCAAAACACATATTTGAACGCCTCTTTTCGTGTGGTAACGGGACGATTTGTGGTAATTGGTGTGGTATCGCGGTAACAGCTTTGAATCCTTATTTTTTCGTTTGTTTTGCTTTTCAATGGGTCAAATTTTGATTCAGAGTCAAAAATAACGCACCACTGTTTCTTTAACCTTACTTCTAGGAAATCGAAGGCAATGCACTACGTATACTGCATGCTGACTATAGTCACTGTACCTCCTGTTGTTTTTGATCCTCTGCCAGCTTTCTCTCCTTCGCTCGTCGGTCACATTCAGCTTGTTTTTCGATAAGCTGAAATTTGGGCACAGTTAAAATGGACAAGTCAATACACGAACTGACCTCATTTTTCATAGCAAGTTGCGCCTCTAGAGCCTTCACATGCTCTTTTTGGGCTGCTGCCACCTGAAATAAAAATATCAATAACAGATTTGTACAGATGTTCTGATTATGAACCTTACTTCGACGCAATCGAAGGCTGCGACTACGTATACTGCATGCTGACCATATTCACTATTCTCTTTCGAAAAGTACACGAGTATAGAGGAGTTGTTTGGTTTTGATCTAATTGAACAAAAGCACATGCATAAAATATCTTCGCAGCTGGCTAACATTTCAAAACAAACCTGCTCTTTCAAACGATGTTTCAAAACTCTAAGTGTTTTCTTGTAAACATGTTGAGTTCAGGTATTCGGTATACTGTTTTACTGTTAATCCCAACAAGTAACATGCAACATAATGTGTGACACGATTATAGTGCACACGTCCCGGTTAGTTGCACAGTCGACAGCGGCAAGCGCGCAGCCGCTCCGCGAACACGCGACGCGCGAAATTGCCAGCATGCGCTAGAGCGCGATAATTTCTCGACTGAAATCGCCCATTTACTCGCGGCGGGCCTGGGCGCGCACCGCTTTCTCTGTGGGCGCGCTGTGCAACTATCCGAACCTTGGTGCATACTATATTCGCCTTTTCGTCGTTCAGAAAGAGCAGGTTTGTTTCGAAATTTTATTCAGCTGCGAAGAGAGTTTATGCATGTGCTTTTGTTGAATCAGATCAAAACCAAACACTACTCTTTACTCGTGTACTTTTCGAAAGAAAATGGATGTCCTTTTCTCCAATTTCGAAGAATTTTTTTCAGGTTGATGTGCCGCACATGTTACGTATAAATTTTCAAAACTTTAGAAAACGTATACTGAATATGAAAACGCACTGCTCGGTCGAATCGCTCGCGCGCCTGCCAAAGTCAGTCTCTCATTGACACGCGCTATTTCGCGTCTCTCTCTCTCTCTCTCTTTCTCTTTCTCTTTCTCTTTCTCTCTCTCTCTCTCTCTCTCTCTCTCTCTCTCTCTTTCTCTCTTTCTCTCTCTCTCTCCCTCTATCTCTTTCACTATACCTCCTGATGTCTCTGCTCCTCTGCCAGCTTCCTCTCCTCTGCCCGTCGGTCACTTTCAGCTTGTTTTTCGATAATCTGAAATTTGGGCACATTTAGATTGGACAAGTCAATACACGAACTGACCTCATTTTTCATAGCAAGTTGCACCTCTAGAGCCTTCACATGCTCTTTCTGGGCTGCTGCCACCTGAAATGAAAATATCAATAACAGATTTGTACAGATCTCATAATCAGATTAAAGGAACAGAGGCGTATATCGGAACCGTGTGGTGATGAAATTTTCAAATTCGCACGAAATCACCACACGCCGAGGTGCATGTATGTTTCAGGCAAGTTGCATACAGGATTCGAACCCGTGGCTGCGAGTGTGATAGGCCATAGTCTTTTCCACTGCGCCACTCAGCTCATTGGGTCTTTACGCGCGAAGACCGCTGCCCTTCCCGAGAACTGATTTCTTTGCGAAAGCGTACACAATATCGATCGGACTCGCGAAAATGGGGCTTCCTGCCAAAACACATATTTGAACGCCTCTTTTCGTGTGGTAACGGGACGATTTGTGGTAATTGGTGTGGTATCGCGGTAACAGCTTTGAATCCTTATTTTTTCGTTTGTTTTGCTTTTCAATGGGTCAAATTTTGATTCAGAGTCAAAAATAACGCACCACTGTTTCTTTAACCTTACTTCTAGGAAATCGAAGGCAATGCACTACGTATACTGCATGCTGACTATAGTCACTGTACCTCCTGTTGTTTTTGATCCTCTGCCAGCTTTCTCTCCTTCGCCCGTCGGTCACTTTCAGCTTGTTTTTCGATAAGCTGAAATTTGGGCACAGTTAAAATGGACAAGTCAATACACGAACTGACCTCATTTTTCATAGCAAGTTGCGCCTCTAGAGCCTTCACATGCTCTTTTTGGGCTGCTGCCACCTGAAATAAAAATATCAATAACAGATTTGTACAGATGTTCTGATTATGAACCTTACTTCGACGCAATCGAAGGCTGCGACTACGTATACTGCATGCTGACCATATTCACTATTCTCTTTCGAAAAGTACACGAGTATAGAGGAGTTGTTTGGTTTTGATCTAATTGAACAAAAGCACATGCATAAAATATCTTCGCAGCTGGCTAACATTTCAAAACAAACCTGCTCTTTCAAACGATGTTTCAAAACTCTAAGTGTTTTCTTGTAAACATGTTGAGTTCAGGTATTCGGTATACTGTTTTACTGTTAATCCCAACAAGTAACATGCAACATAATGTGTGACACGATTATAGTGCACACGTCCCGGTTAGTTGCACAGTCGACAGCGGCAAGCGCGCAGCCGCTCCGCGAACACGCGACGCGCGAAATTGCCAGCATGCGCTAGAGCGCGATAATTTCTCGACTGAAATCGCCCATTTACTCGCGGCGGGCCTGGGCGCGCACCGCTTTCTCTGTGGGCGCGCTGTGCAACTATCCGAACCTTGGTGCATACTATATTCGCCTTTTCGTCGTTCAGAAAGAGCAGGTTTGTTTCGAAATTTTATTCAGCTGCGAAGAGAGTTTATGCATGTGCTTTTGTTGAATCAGATCAAAACCAAACACTACTCTTTACTCGTGTACTTTTCGAAAGAAAATGGATGTCCTTTTCTCCAATTTCGAAGAATTTTTTTCAGGTTGATGTGCCGCACATGTTACGTATAATTTTTCAAAACTTTAGAAAACGTATACTGAATATGAAAACGCACTGCTCGGTCGAATCGCTCGCGCGCCTGCCAAAGTCAGTCTCTCATTGACACGCGCTATTTCGCGTCTCTCTTTCTCTCTCTTTCTCTCTTTCTCTTTCTCTTTCTCTCTCTCTCTCTCTCTCTCTCTCTCTCTTTCTCTCTTTCTCTCTCTCTCCCTCTATCTCTTTCACTATACCTCCTGATGTCTCTGCTCCTCTGCCAGCTTCCTCTCCTCTGCCCGTCGGTCACTTTCAGCTTGTTTTTCGATAATCTGAAATTTGGGCACAATTAGATTGGACAAGTCAATACACGAACTGACCTCATTTTTCATAGCAAGTTGCGCCTCTAGAGCCTTCACATGCTCTTTCTGGGCTGCTGCCAGCTGAAATGACAATATCAATAACAGATTTTACAGAGCTTATGATTAGATTAACCTTACTTAGGGGCAATTGAAGACCATGCACTACATATGTTTGATTCAGTTGTTCATAGAAAATTAAATGAGGTATGCAGTTCATATAAGATTGATGGAAAAACTCTCCGGTGGTTAAACCTGTTTCTATCCGACCGCACTCAGTCGGTAAGGGTGGGCACAGGACTATCAGATTGGATTCCAGTTCTTAGTGGTGTACCACAAGGTAGTGTTGTTGAACCTCTACTTTTCTTGATCTATGTAAATGGAATCGGCTCTGTTATCAAATATAGCAAATACTTCTTGTACGCGGATGACATGAAACTGTCAATTCCACAAAACATTCCCAATTTCAAGGCTTTACTCAAAACTGACTTGGTAAATGTACATCAATGGCTTGGTGAGCGCCAACTCTTACTATCGGCAGAGTTATTCATTTTGGAAAACGTGCCATGAAGTCTGTATATATGTGTGATGGCTCCGTAATAGCCTGCACTGACTCAATCAAAGATCTTGGTATTTATCCCACAACCGATCTCAGTCCAAGCGAGCATATCAGAAAAATCATTTAGAAAACATCTTCCCGAATCGGTGTATTACGAATGGCCTTCCAACGAAATGAGTCGTTGTTTTTAAACTTCTATAAATAGAAAATACGACCAGTTCTCGAGTACGGTAGTGAGGTGCTTCTTGCTTCTTGCACTTCTTGCAAGATCCTTCACTAGAATGCTTGCCCCGAAACTGTCATATCATTGTCGACTGAAACAATTGGAGCTTGACACACTGTGGACTCGCAGAACTTTGTCAGATTTGCGCCTTGTTCATAGCTATCTGTATGGTTTCGTAAACGCTCCCAATCCCTTTATGCTTGCAAATTCAAGATCATCATCATTGCGTTCGAATGGCTTAAAATTACAGAGTATCTCCAAGACCACCCTTAGCCAGAGTTTTATCACATATCGAGTAGTGAAATACTGGAATCTCTTAGATTCAAATACAGTATGCAAATTTAAAAAGACGGACTTCAGAGTACGACTAATGTCTTTTTTTCACAAATAACTTCTCTCGTTTTACTGTAGATGACCCCACCCGTATATAAATTGATTGCTCTCAGGCGACTAGGTAGCTCGAGTTTGATTCCTTTCTGTTCTGGACGGTTGAAGTAGTTTCTGTGTCTGTGTTTGAGATGACAACCCATTCTATGCGCTCGTATGGGTGCCAATGGGCTCTGTCACAGTCTTCACTTTGTCCCTACTCACGGGTCTGACCGTTAGTTTGTTGGATGCTGTGTGTTGTGATTTTGTGATTTCTGATTATGAATAAATACATTATTATTATTATATGTATACTGCATGCTGACTATAGTCACTGTACCTCCTGCTGTCTCTGCTTCTCTGCCAGCTTCCTCTCCTCCGCCTGGCGAGCAGCGTCTGCACGCAACGAGCTGATCCGCTCCTCTTCAGTCATGCGCACGTACTCGGTGCTCATCGCGCAATAAGTGACTTTCTGTATTGTCAAACACAAAATAATGACGCTACTCGAATAACTCGAAATGCGGAAAGGCGTAAACCAAACAATCTCGAGTTTTTGCAAAAGACCGTCGTGAAATCGAAACAGAGCGAAGAACAACTGAGAGAGAAACGAGATCTCCACTGCCACTCGTCGCATCGGACGTGTGTTATTCGACGGCAAACTTTGCCCAGTTACGTCCGAACAACGTTTGGGCACCCCTTCCCCCTCAACAACATTTGGACTGCCCCAAATAAACCCGAACTGTTTATGGTTTATCCCAAACATTGTAAAGAGGAAAGTTGGTTGAAGTTTTTCGGGTCCCGAAACGAGTGACCGTTTGTGAAAGAAATCACTATGGTATGATGACATTATGACAGCCAGTGCGACCAGTCGATTGAGTCAGCTGATCGGTCTAGCTGCTCGTGAAAAAGCAGCGTTATTTTGGCAGACATGATGTCATAACGAAAGGTCACTCGTTTCGAGACTTGACGAGTTTCAATCAATTTTCCTCTTTGCAATGTTTAGAATGAACAGTTCGGGGTTATTTAGTGCAGTCCAAACGTTGTTCGGAAGTGATTGGGCAAAGTTTGCCCTCATTTAGTCATCTTTGAGGGGAAAAATTTTCCATTGGAAACGGTTTCTTTGGAGCTTGTTTGGACCTTCTTTGGACCACCTCGAACGATAGTTTGGGGTGAACATGCATATAAGAAGACGCTTTACTGAACGATGAATTCAGACGCACGCTACACGAGAGTGTCGCGTCGCCGTTGTCTCCAGCAACATCGAAAAATGTGGTGGCCGCGAAAGGAATCGAACCTAAGGCCACATAAACGCGCTCACTATCCACTACTAGGCTATGAGACCATGCTCGATTTAACAAAGAGAATGGCTTGAAAAAACAGCAGCAACTTTCATTCAAACAGAGATATGACTGACGAAAATTTATAGAACATGGGGACCCTCGTTTTCTGTTTACCGACCTATAGTAGAAAGCATTTTGCAACGAACACAAACACTCAAAGACACAGATGCGCGATTAGAAAATGAAATCAGGCACTCCTGTTTCTCTGTATCACAGTGGCGTAACGAACACAAACACAGACTGATGAGTATGTGTGTATATAGTTCTTTGCTCGCAATAAGAGTCTCTCTCTTTCTCTCTCTCCCGCTCTCTCTCTCTCTCTCTCTCTCTCTCTCTTTCTCTCTCTCTCTCTCTTTCTCTCTCTTTCTCTTTCTTTCTTCTATCCATCACTCACTTGCGGACCTTCTTTGGACCACCTCGAACGATAGTTTGGGGTGAACATGCATATAAGAAGACGCTTTACTGAACGATGAATTCAGACGCACGCTACACGAGAGTGTCGCGTCGCCGTTGTCTCCAGCAACATCGAAAAATGTGGTGGCCGCGAAAGGAATCGAACCTAAGGCCACATAAACGCGCTCACTATCCACCACTAGGCTATGAGACCATGCTCGATTTAACAAAGAGAATGGCTTGAAAAAACAGCAGCAACTTTCATTCAAACAGAGATATGACTGACGAAAATTTATAGAACATGGGGACCCTCGTTTTCTGTTTACCGACCTATAGTAGAAAGCATTTTGCAACGAACACAAACACTCAAAGACACAGATGCGCGATTAGAAAATGAAATCAGGCACTCCTGTTTCTCTGTATCACAGTGGCGTAACGAACACAAACACAGACTGATGAGTATGTGTGTATATAGTTCTATGCTCGCAATAAGAGTCTCTCTCTTTCTCTCGCTCCCGCTCTCTCTCTCTCTCTCTCTCTCTCTCTCTCTCTCTCTCTCTCTCTCTCTCTCTCTTTCTCTCTCTTTCTCTTTCTTTCTTCTATCCATCACTCACTTGCGGAATGCGTAGGAGTTGTCTTCATGGTTGATACGCATTTTTATAAAAGATACGTCTTTCCTTCGGGGGTCGCTCTTATTTGAATATTTGATACCTAGAAAAAGAGAGGGAGAAAGGGAGAGAGAGAGTGAGGGAGGGAGAGAGAGGGAGAGAGGGAGAGAGAGAGGGAAGAGAAAGGGAGAGGAAGGGAGAGGGAAAGAGAGAGGGATAGAGAGAGAGCAAGAGAGAGAGAGAGAGAGAGGGGGGAAGAAATTGATTGAAATGATTTATCTCAAATCGTATGGCATTGGGTAAGTTTTGAGTTTATCTTGGGTAGTTGGCAAATGACTTTGGTACGGCCGCGTCTGTCGTTCCATACAGGCAGAGTTGGGCTTGGGGGTGAATGCTCTTCGAAGGTTTCGATAGAATAGACTACATTCTCCATAACGGACGGCTGCGAAAAAAACTGATATCCACACTAGTCTTTTTGCGATTATCAGGTCGCCGAGAAAAGGGGGATAAAGAACGTTTAAACAAGAGCAATGACTACAGCGTGCATGTGGAGCGCGGGTGGCTGACGACTAGTTGACGGCCCGCGCCCCACCTGCGCCCCACCCGCAGAATTTCTCTCCGATAAGCCCCGCCCCCTTTCCCAGACGGCTCCACCGGTTTATTTCGCCCTATTTTCTCGTTGCATTATTGATTAACAAATATTAATGTCAAATATTCATTCGGAAACAACCAACGTGAACTGTAAACACAGGTAAATTGATCAAAATCAGTCAAAGATGGCATAAGAGGGCGAAAAAGAGGGCGCGTCTCTGGGCCAGTGTCGGCAGCTCCAGCTTCCGCGATAAACTCGATCACATCCAACGAGGGCCGCCGTCGCCGACACTCCAACACAACAATCAAAATTATGTCAACATCACCAATGCATCGGCCAGATTCAATTATACAAAATTCGGTTTATCAATTATTTAGGCTCAACTGTTCTTCCAATTTTTCACTTATCATCGTTCCTCCTCACCCCTCATCTCGAATTCCAATCAGCAGCTGTTCTTCGTCCAAATTCCCCTCTTGCCGAATGATGACAACGTACTCGCCGTACGAGCTGATCATATTCGCGATAACCTGACTGTAAGTTAAAGGTGCACTGGCGACTTACTTTTGACTCGGAATGTTTTAAAAAATCATATAAACTAAAATCTTAATCGATTTGTGAGAAAGAACAACGATTATCCGTTGCTTTAAAATGTTGCAACTCGCTGTTGCAACATTTTATTTCAAACTCAAATTGGTTCCACCCCGTTTTCCATTCCGTTGAACTCTTCAATACTGCAAAAATGGCGAGAGAACACATAATCCCAGACGGAAGAAGCACGTCCACTTACTATGTGTCCACTTACTATGCGTGTGTGCGCTGCAGTGGCACAGACCTCGCCGGTTCGAGTCCTGTCTACGGCAAATGTTTTGCATGAGTGGTAATGCCCGTTCAAGAGAGCTAGTGGCACACTATACAAGCCACATGTACTGTCCCGTACTGTCCCGATCACAAGCGTTGACCATTCGGCCGTGACATTGATCAGTTATCACTATCTGACAGGTTTTTTTTGAAAAAAAAACCAATAACACCAATTCAGCATACTTCACTTAGTCGGACAGCATGTTTTAATCTAATTTTGGTCACTGAAATTTCCACCCGGTTCGGAAAGTAAAATTCACCTATCAAAACAACGCGACATTTTTTTAAAAGCTATTCTGAAAGTGTATGTTTTTATGATCACGTGTATATCTAAGTAATGTTGTAATGTTTGCGAATTATCTTTGTGTTTTTTTCATGACCACTTTGAATTCGACGCATCTCAAGGAGTTGCAGGTTTTAAAGTAACGCAGAATCGTGGTTGTTTCGCACGGAATGCAAATGTGTTAGGTTGATAATGAAATTCAATAACATCGTCGCCACACTTAATCGCCACTTTACCTTCACATACAACCATTTAGCTATATCTTGAACACTTACACTTAGTCTCGACGATTTGCCGTTCCAGATTCTGATGACAATCTACTGGCGACTGCGTGTACATGACAGAAGACAGAAACCACCAGATATTCCGGATGAACGCCTGCTACCAGGTGGAGACTGACTTTTGAATTATTGGAACTATTCCGTTCCGAGAAATAGTCAGTTCCCCACCAGCATACGCACCGCATTTGAAAATTCAATGCACGCGAAATTTCGAATTTGAATTCAATCGCAGTGCTTTTTAAAGCCATCTTGCACTCTGTTCACTCCTGTGCTATCTTGTGGCGGTAACTGATTTGTCCACTCACTGTGTTTACATAAAATGTCGTTTAGGTCACAGAAGCCGATGGTGACCAAACTGATATCAGAAAATCAAAGATACCCTAGGGGGTCACTAGCCGAGAACCGTTTTTAAATCCAAATGACCGGCCATACGTTTTGAGATATTTACGTTTCAAATTTTGGAGCTGAACCGTGTGGATTGTTTTTGCGCCCTGTCAATATATTCGCGCGAGCTGTGGAACAGCGGCGGTGGCCTAGTGTATAGAGCGGTCGTCTGTAAAGCGGTAGTTTGTGGGTTCGCATCCTTTCGACACACTTCATTTTGCTGATGGACTTTTGTTCGAATGGTTGGAGTCACGCGTGGTGATGGGATGATGTGGAATCCTTCGTCGGTATTATTTTTTCGAATTTTTTTTGAAAATGAAGTTTTTAAATCGCAAACATTTTGTTATTAGCCCTCAACAATTCATATGATCGTTCGATTTGCCTGTGAATGTGCATAAAACGTTCACAAGTGCTAAAGCAAACCTGAACTCTCTCTCTCTCTCTCTCTTTCAAACTGAGTCTTTTTACGAGAGTAATTTTAAAAAAAACTTATTTCATCCCATAAAAAACTATCTGAACATCGATTCACTTTGGGTTTGGTGTTGCACACACTGTTTTCAGTGTTCGCTCGCTACTCTTGTGCCGAGTGAACACGGTAGTCACTTGAAGGGCAATAATACATGCCCTTCAAGTGACTACCGTATCTGCACAGCCAATGGGAGAGTGACCAGACCAGAGTACAGTGTGTCAGTTAACTGTTTATGGTTCAATAATACTAGTATGAAGTTGTAGTTTACTCGGCAGTATGTATTGTATATGTATTGTAGAGAGGTGAAAAAGGCGAGATGAGAGGGTGTGTGTGGCATATGCGGCTCACATTTGCACATTTATCTAGCTCTACAGCTGCACGGTAGTGATAATGATCAAAATTGTGAAGGCGATTTCGGTTCTGTTTCGGTAGATTTTTCCTCTGTAGTGTAGTGAGATACGATTATTTCGAACGATTATTTCGATTATGTCATGGAGTGAGAGTTATCCGCTCTAATAGTCAAAAGAATTCGCTGGAGGGTGCGCGGACACTCGCCCATTGCGAAAGATTGTCGCCTTTTCATTTTATTGCTGTCCGGATTGACTTAAAGCCAACGTGTGCGGATTCATATTTCGAATATGATTTTTCAAAACCTGGCGTTGAATGGAAGTATTATGCTATGAGATTTGCAACAGTGCAACAGTTCCGTTGCCACTACACCTGCAATGACTCATTTTTGAACTTATTATTACGAAATATGTATGTCATATTATATCAAAACACAATAAATTAAGATATAAACAGTTTCGAATGTGCAGAAATTAAATGTAGAGACAAATAAACAAGACCGTTCGCATTTTCACTTCGTCAGATGAACTTAGACATGGCCTGTGGCTAGCAATATAAAATCAATTATAAAATTTTATATGTGTTAGAGGAAGGAAAACTAAGTATGGGATACTTCGCAGGGGTGTGTGGAGATGTTAAGTTTTGATCGGCATGGTTCAAAGATACCTACATGCTGAATTATAACCTAATTTTCGGGTGGCCGAAATCTCGGCCGTTGGCCGAAAAAACGGCCAATTCCCATTGAAAAAAGGTGGTCATTGAACCATTCGGGTTCAAGGAGTCAAAAATTTGGAAAATCATATAAAATCGGCAAACAGTTAGTATTGACCCAGAAACATCGTCCATAAAGCGCTGAAAGATTAGAATCTGTGATTTTTTTCTGAACTTCGCGCGAATGAAAATGAAGTTATAGCAATTGTACGAAAGTGTATGCAACCCTGCAGACCAAGGAAATGTGGATGGGGTGTTTTGTGGGAGTGATGGAGGGGTGATGTGCGTGAGTGATGTATGTTATGGAGACACATGGTATGGTATAAGTTGGCATAAGTAATAAAGTTACGGCATGCATGCTCACCTCACTTTGATTCATGTATAGTGCTCCGCCATAGGCAGAGCGTTCCAAAATTTGAATTCACCACATCATAAGATGAGCGAAACTTTGAAATTACCTCAAACTTGGGTAATTAAACCGACGCTGATGTCGGAGAATTCAAGATATGCACCCGTGACAACTATTTCAAACCGGGTTTATGGCATCTGCCTTATCTGGTCGGATTTAGTGTCCAAATAAGGTTAAATGAAAAAGATATTAAAAAAATGCCTTTTATACCACCCCTGGGTGGCATAAGCAACGGACCATGATCCTTCCGAGGTATCAAGGTCTTATGCCACCTCTGGGTGGTATAAGGGCGGAGGGTGGTATAAGGCGCATGCGAGTGTATTGTAAGTTTCCAATGGTGAGCAAATCGTCGAATCTCCTAAAATAACAATATTATTAACTGCAAAAATTCAAAAGCTTACGTTACCCGGGATTCCCAAGCCGTCTCCGATCCAAGTACTAACCGGGCGCATCGTTGCTTGACTTGCCAGATCGGACGGGATGGCGTATTTTCAACGAGCTATGAACGTAAGCGAGAGTGGTCATACTTCCATGGGTGATGTGTGGGCTGTGCGAATATGCGTGTATGGTACCCCTCACCTCACCTCACCTCACCTCACCTCACTTTGGTTCTTGCCTCGCCTCACCTCACATATGTGGTGACCCGCGCTTTATCGACGGGTTCTCCCGATAAAATGCTCGATGCACCCGCGAAATACCGCAGAGGTGATCCAACATTGCCCAACGTAACTCGAGTGTTGTCAATCATCTCATATGCCCCCGGGTATGTATGAGTGAGTGCGATTATTTCCCCCGGAGGGGAGGGCCGATCTCAGAGGCAAGTGCAAGACTGAGCCGACCCATGGAGAGCGAGTAGCAAGCTACTGCAAACTCTCCGGATTGCAAAAATAAGTTAAACTCAATGCAATCAATTGACTGCGTATAGGAGTTTAAACCTATAAGAACAGATACTACACTTTGATCTTAGCCAAAAGGCCGAGAAGCGATACTGAAACAATTTCGTATTCAAATTTATGCAGACACGGCAGTTGATATACATAACATTGTTGAAAGGCGCGCGCGCAGCGCGGGTGCCGGGTGCCTTCTGTGATCGGTCGGATGGAGTGTGCTCTGAGATCGGCCGGATAGGTGGGTGCGGAGGGCACAGGGTCAGCCGGCGACATGTGCGGGACATCTGGATGTATGATATGCAAAACAGTTATATGCAAATATCAACGATGTCATAAAATAGTGACACAAGTGGCATAAAATTATGCAACCCTGCAGACCAAGGAAATGTGGATGGGGTGTTTTGTGGGAGTGATGGAGGGGTGATGTGCGTGAGTGATGTATGTTATGGAGACACATGGTATGGTATAAGTTGGCATAAGTAATAAAGTTACGGCATGCATGCTCACCTCACTTTGATTCATGTATAGTGCTCCGCCATAGGCAGAGCGTTCCAAAATTTGAATTCACCACATCATAAGATGAGCGAAACTTTGAAATTACCTCAAACTTGGGTAATTAAACCGACGCTGATGTCGGAGAATTCAAGATATGCACCCGTGACAACTATTTCAAACCGGGTTTATGGCATCTGCCTTATCTGGTCGGATTTAGTGTCCAAATAAGGTTAAATGAAAAAGATATTAAAAAAATGCCTTTTATACCACCCCTGGGTGGCATAAGCAACGGACCATGATCCTTCCGAGGTATCAAGGTCTTATGCCACCTCTGGGTGGTATAAGGGCGGAGGGTGGTATAAGGCGCATGCGAGTGTATTGTAAGTTTCCAATGGTGAGCAAATCGTCGAATCTCCTAAAATAACAATATTATTAACTGCAAAAATTCAAAAGCTTACGTTACCCGGGATTCCCAAGCCGTCTCCGATCCAAGTACTAACCGGGCGCATCGTTGCTTGACTTGCCAGATCGGACGGGATGGCGTATTTTCAACGAGCTATGAACGTAAGCGAGAGTGGTCATACTTCCATGGGTGATGTGTGGGCTGTGCGAATATGCGTGTATGGTACCCCTCACCTCACCTCACCTCACCTCACCTCACTTTGGTTCTTGCCTCGCCTCACCTCACATATGTGGTGACCCGCGCTTTATCGACGGGTTCTCCCGATAAAATGCTCGATGCACCCGCGAAATACCGCAGAGGTGATCCAACATTGCCCAACGTAACTCGAGTGTTGTCAATCATCTCATATGCCCCCGGGTATGTATGAGTGAGTGCGATTATTTCCCCCGGAGGGGAGGGCCGATCTCAGAGGCAAGTGCAAGACTGAGCCGACCCATGGAGAGCGAGTAGCAAGCTACTGCAAACTCTCCGGATTGCAAAAATAAGTTAAACTCAATGCAATCAATTGACTGCGTATAGGAGTTTAAACCTATAAGAACAGATACTACACTTTGATCTTAGCCAAAAGGCCGAGAAGCGATACTGAAACAATTTCGTATTCAAATTTATGCAGACACGGCAGTTGATATACATAACATTGTTGAAAGGCGCGCGCGCAGCGCGGGTGCCGGGTGCCTTCTGTGATCGGTCGGATGGAGTGTGCTCTGAGATCGGCCGGATAGGTGGGTGCGGAGGGCACAGGGTCAGCCGGCGACATGTGCGGGACATCTGGATGTATGATATGCAAAACAGTTATATGCAAATATCAACGATGTCATAAAATAGTGACACAAGTGGCATAAAATTATGCAACCCTGCAGACCAAGGAAATGTGGATGGGGTGTTTTGTGGGAGTGATGGAGGGGTGATGTGCGTGAGTGATGTATGTTATGGAGACACATGGTATGGTATAAGTTGGCATAAGTAATAAAGTTACGGCATGCATGCTCACCTCACTTTGATTCATGTATAGTGCTCCGCCATAGGCAGAGCGTTCCAAAATTTGAATTCACCACATCATAAGATGAGCGAAACTTTGAAATTACCTCAAACTTGGGTAATTAAACCGACGCTGATGTCGGAGAATTCAAGATATGCACCCGTGACAACTATTTCAAACCGGGTTTATGGCATCTGCCTTATCTGGTCGGATTTAGTGTCCAAATAAGGTTAAATGAAAAAGATATTAAAAAAATGCCTTTTATACCACCCCTGGGTGGCATAAGCAACGGACCATGATCCTTCCGAGGTATCAAGGTCTTATGCCACCTCTGGGTGGTATAAGGGCGGAGGGTGGTATAAGGCGCATGCGAGTGTATTGTAAGTTTCCAATGGTGAGCAAATCGTCGAATCTCCTAAAATAACAATATTATTAACTGCAAAAATTCAAAAGCTTACGTTACCCGGGATTCCCAAGCCGTCTCCGATCCAAGTACTAACCGGGCGCATCGTTGCTTGACTTGCCAGATCGGACGGGATGGCGTATTTTCAACGAGCTATGAACGTAAGCGAGAGTGGTCATACTTCCATGGGTGATGTGTGGGCTGTGCGAATATGCGTGTATGGTACCCCTCACCTCACCTCACCTCACCTCACCTCACTTTGGTTCTTGCCTCGCCTCACCTCACATATGTGGTGACCCGCGCTTTATCGACGGGTTCTCCCGATAAAATGCTCGATGCACCCGCGAAATACCGCAGAGGTGATCCAACATTGCCCAACGTAACTCGAGTGTTGTCAATCATCTCATATGCCCCCGGGTATGTATGAGTGAGTGCGATTATTTCCCCCGGAGGGGAGGGCCGATCTCAGAGGCAAGTGCAAGACTGAGCCGACCCATGGAGAGCGAGTAGCAAGCTACTGCAAACTCTCCGGATTGCAAAAATAAGTTAAACTCAATGCAATCAATTGACTGCGTATAGGAGTTTAAACCTATAAGAACAGATACTACACTTTGATCTTAGCCAAAAGGCCGAGAAGCGATACTGAAACAATTTCGTATTCAAATTTATGCAGACACGGCAGTTGATATACATAACATTGTTGAAAGGCGCGCGCGCAGCGCGGGTGCCGGGTGCCTTCTGTGATCGGTCGGATGGAGTGTGCTCTGAGATCGGCCGGATAGGTGGGTGCGGAGGGCACAGGGTCAGCCGGCGACATGTGCGGGACATCTGGATGTATGATATGCAAAACAGTTATATGCAAATATCAACGATGTCATAAAATAGTGACACAAGTGGCATAAAATTATGCAACCCTGCAGACCAAGGAAATGTGGATGGGGTGTTTTGTGGGAGTGATGGAGGGGTGATGTGCGTGAGTGATGTATGTTATGGAGACACATGGTATGGTATAAGTTGGCATAAGTAATAAAGTTACGGCATGCATGCTCACCTCACTTTGATTCATGTATAGTGCTCCGCCATAGGCAGAGCGTTCCAAAATTTGAATTCACCACATCATAAGATGAGCGAAACTTTGAAATTACCTCAAACTTGGGTAATTAAACCGACGCTGATGTCGGAGAATTCAAGATATGCACCCGTGACAACTATTTCAAACCGGGTTTATGGCATCTGCCTTATCTGGTCGGATTTAGTGTCCAAATAAGGTTAAATGAAAAAGATATTAAAAAAATGCCTTTTATACCACCCCTGGGTGGCATAAGCAACGGACCATGATCCTTCCGAGGTATCAAGGTCTTATGCCACCTCTGGGTGGTATAAGGGCGGAGGGTGGTATAAGGCGCATGCGAGTGTATTGTAAGTTTCCAATGGTGAGCAAATCGTCGAATCTCCTAAAATAACAATATTATTAACTGCAAAAATTCAAAAGCTTACGTTACCCGGGATTCCCAAGCCGTCTCCGATCCAAGTACTAACCGGGCGCATCGTTGCTTGACTTGCCAGATCGGACGGGATGGCGTATTTTCAACGAGCTATGAACGTAAGCGAGAGTGGTCATACTTCCATGGGTGATGTGTGGGCTGTGCGAATATGCGTGTATGGTACCCCTCACCTCACCTCACCTCACCTCACCTCACTTTGGTTCTTGCCTCGCCTCACCTCACATATGTGGTGACCCGCGCTTTATCGACGGGTTCTCCCGATAAAATGCTCGATGCACCCGCGAAATACCGCAGAGGTGATCCAACATTGCCCAACGTAACTCGAGTGTTGTCAATCATCTCATATGCCCCCGGGTATGTATGAGTGAGTGCGATTATTTCCCCCGGAGGGGAGGGCCGATCTCAGAGGCAAGTGCAAGACTGAGCCGACCCATGGAGAGCGAGTAGCAAGCTACTGCAAACTCTCCGGATTGCAAAAATAAGTTAAACTCAATGCAATCAATTGACTGCGTATAGGAGTTTAAACCTATAAGAACAGATACTACACTTTGATCTTAGCCAAAAGGCCGAGAAGCGATACTGAAACAATTTCGTATTCAAATTTATGCAGACACGGCAGTTGATATACATAACATTGTTGAAAGGCGCGCGCGCAGCGCGGGTGCCGGGTGCCTTCTGTGATCGGTCGGATGGAGTGTGCTCTGAGATCGGCCGGATAGGTGGGTGCGGAGGGCACAGGGTCAGCCGGCGACATGTGCGGGACATCTGGATGTATGATATGCAAAACAGTTATATGCAAATATCAACGATGTCATAAAATAGTGACACAAGTGGCATAAAATTATGCAACCCTGCAGACCAAGGAAATGTGGATGGGGTGTTTTGTGGGAGTGATGGAGGGGTGATGTGCGTGAGTGATGTATGTTATGGAGACACATGGTATGGTATAAGTTGGCATAAGTAATAAAGTTACGGCATGCATGCTCACCTCACTTTGATTCATGTATAGTGCTCCGCCATAGGCAGAGCGTTCCAAAATTTGAATTCACCACATCATAAGATGAGCGAAACTTTGAAATTACCTCAAACTTGGGTAATTAAACCGACGCTGATGTCGGAGAATTCAAGATATGCACCCGTGACAACTATTTCAAACCGGGTTTATGGCATCTGCCTTATCTGGTCGGATTTAGTGTCCAAATAAGGTTAAATGAAAAAGATATTAAAAAAATGCCTTTTATACCACCCCTGGGTGGCATAAGCAACGGACCATGATCCTTCCGAGGTATCAAGGTCTTATGCCACCTCTGGGTGGTATAAGGGCGGAGGGTGGTATAAGGCGCATGCGAGTGTATTGTAAGTTTCCAATGGTGAGCAAATCGTCGAATCTCCTAAAATAACAATATTATTAACTGCAAAAATTCAAAAGCTTACGTTACCCGGGATTCCCAAGCCGTCTCCGATCCAAGTACTAACCGGGCGCATCGTTGCTTGACTTGCCAGATCGGACGGGATGGCGTATTTTCAACGAGCTATGAACGTAAGCGAGAGTGGTCATACTTCCATGGGTGATGTGTGGGCTGTGCGAATATGCGTGTATGGTACCCCTCACCTCACCTCACCTCACCTCACCTCACTTTGGTTCTTGCCTCGCCTCACCTCACATATGTGGTGACCCGCGCTTTATCGACGGGTTCTCCCGATAAAATGCTCGATGCACCCGCGAAATACCGCAGAGGTGATCCAACATTGCCCAACGTAACTCGAGTGTTGTCAATCATCTCATATGCCCCCGGGTATGTATGAGTGAGTGCGATTATTTCCCCCGGAGGGGAGGGCCGATCTCAGAGGCAAGTGCAAGACTGAGCCGACCCATGGAGAGCGAGTAGCAAGCTACTGCAAACTCTCCGGATTGCAAAAATAAGTTAAACTCAATGCAATCAATTGACTGCGTATAGGAGTTTAAACCTATAAGAACAGATACTACACTTTGATCTTAGCCAAAAGGCCGAGAAGCGATACTGAAACAATTTCGTATTCAAATTTATGCAGACACGGCAGTTGATATACATAACATTGTTGAAAGGCGCGCGCGCAGCGCGGGTGCCGGGTGCCTTCTGTGATCGGTCGGATGGAGTGTGCTCTGAGATCGGCCGGATAGGTGGGTGCGGAGGGCACAGGGTCAGCCGGCGACATGTGCGGGACATCTGGATGTATGATATGCAAAACAGTTATATGCAAATATCAACGATGTCATAAAATAGTGACACAAGTGGCATAAAATTATGCAACCCTGCAGACCAAGGAAATGTGGATGGGGTGTTTTGTGGGAGTGATGGAGGGGTGATGTGCGTGAGTGATGTATGTTATGGAGACACATGGTATGGTATAAGTTGGCATAAGTAATAAAGTTACGGCATGCATGCTCACCTCACTTTGATTCATGTATAGTGCTCCGCCATAGGCAGAGCGTTCCAAAATTTGAATTCACCACATCATAAGATGAGCGAAACTTTGAAATTACCTCAAACTTGGGTAATTAAACCGACGCTGATGTCGGAGAATTCAAGATATGCACCCGTGACAACTATTTCAAACCGGGTTTATGGCATCTGCCTTATCTGGTCGGATTTAGTGTCCAAATAAGGTTAAATGAAAAAGATATTAAAAAAATGCCTTTTATACCACCCCTGGGTGGCATAAGCAACGGACCATGATCCTTCCGAGGTATCAAGGTCTTATGCCACCTCTGGGTGGTATAAGGGCGGAGGGTGGTATAAGGCGCATGCGAGTGTATTGTAAGTTTCCAATGGTGAGCAAATCGTCGAATCTCCTAAAATAACAATATTATTAACTGCAAAAATTCAAAAGCTTACGTTACCCGGGATTCCCAAGCCGTCTCCGATCCAAGTACTAACCGGGCGCATCGTTGCTTGACTTGCCAGATCGGACGGGATGGCGTATTTTCAACGAGCTATGAACGTAAGCGAGAGTGGTCATACTTCCATGGGTGATGTGTGGGCTGTGCGAATATGCGTGTATGGTACCCCTCACCTCACCTCACCTCACCTCACCTCACTTTGGTTCTTGCCTCGCCTCACCTCACATATGTGGTGACCCGCGCTTTATCGACGGGTTCTCCCGATAAAATGCTCGATGCACCCGCGAAATACCGCAGAGGTGATCCAACATTGCCCAACGTAACTCGAGTGTTGTCAATCATCTCATATGCCCCCGGGTATGTATGAGTGAGTGCGATTATTTCCCCCGGAGGGGAGGGCCGATCTCAGAGGCAAGTGCAAGACTGAGCCGACCCATGGAGAGCGAGTAGCAAGCTACTGCAAACTCTCCGGATTGCAAAAATAAGTTAAACTCAATGCAATCAATTGACTGCGTATAGGAGTTTAAACCTATAAGAACAGATACTACACTTTGATCTTAGCCAAAAGGCCGAGAAGCGATACTGAAACAATTTCGTATTCAAATTTATGCAGACACGGCAGTTGATATACATAACATTGTTGAAAGGCGCGCGCGCAGCGCGGGTGCCGGGTGCCTTCTGTGATCGGTCGGATGGAGTGTGCTCTGAGATCGGCCGGATAGGTGGGTGCGGAGGGCACAGGGTCAGCCGGCGACATGTGCGGGACATCTGGATGTATGATATGCAAAACAGTTATATGCAAATATCAACGATGTCATAAAATAGTGACACAAGTGGCATAAAATTATGCAACCCTGCAGACCAAGGAAATGTGGATGGGGTGTTTTGTGGGAGTGATGGAGGGGTGATGTGCGTGAGTGATGTATGTTATGGAGACACATGGTATGGTATAAGTTGGCATAAGTAATAAAGTTACGGCATGCATGCTCACCTCACTTTGATTCATGTATAGTGCTCCGCCATAGGCAGAGCGTTCCAAAATTTGAATTCACCACATCATAAGATGAGCGAAACTTTGAAATTACCTCAAACTTGGGTAATTAAACCGACGCTGATGTCGGAGAATTCAAGATATGCACCCGTGACAACTATTTCAAACCGGGTTTATGGCATCTGCCTTATCTGGTCGGATTTAGTGTCCAAATAAGGTTAAATGAAAAAGATATTAAAAAAATGCCTTTTATACCACCCCTGGGTGGCATAAGCAACGGACCATGATCCTTCCGAGGTATCAAGGTCTTATGCCACCTCTGGGTGGTATAAGGGCGGAGGGTGGTATAAGGCGCATGCGAGTGTATTGTAAGTTTCCAATGGTGAGCAAATCGTCGAATCTCCTAAAATAACAATATTATTAACTGCAAAAATTCAAAAGCTTACGTTACCCGGGATTCCCAAGCCGTCTCCGATCCAAGTACTAACCGGGCGCATCGTTGCTTGACTTGCCAGATCGGACGGGATGGCGTATTTTCAACGAGCTATGAACGTAAGCGAGAGTGGTCATACTTCCATGGGTGATGTGTGGGCTGTGCGAATATGCGTGTATGGTACCCCTCACCTCACCTCACCTCACCTCACCTCACTTTGGTTCTTGCCTCGCCTCACCTCACATATGTGGTGACCCGCGCTTTATCGACGGGTTCTCCCGATAAAATGCTCGATGCACCCGCGAAATACCGCAGAGGTGATCCAACATTGCCCAACGTAACTCGAGTGTTGTCAATCATCTCATATGCCCCCGGGTATGTATGAGTGAGTGCGATTATTTCCCCCGGAGGGGAGGGCCGATCTCAGAGGCAAGTGCAAGACTGAGCCGACCCATGGAGAGCGAGTAGCAAGCTACTGCAAACTCTCCGGATTGCAAAAATAAGTTAAACTCAATGCAATCAATTGACTGCGTATAGGAGTTTAAACCTATAAGAACAGATACTACACTTTGATCTTAGCCAAAAGGCCGAGAAGCGATACTGAAACAATTTCGTATTCAAATTTATGCAGACACGGCAGTTGATATACATAACATTGTTGAAAGGCGCGCGCGCAGCGCGGGTGCCGGGTGCCTTCTGTGATCGGTCGGATGGAGTGTGCTCTGAGATCGGCCGGATAGGTGGGTGCGGAGGGCACAGGGTCAGCCGGCGACATGTGCGGGACATCTGGATGTATGATATGCAAAACAGTTATATGCAAATATCAACGATGTCATAAAATAGTGACACAAGTGGCATAAAATTATGCAACCCTGCAGACCAAGGAAATGTGGATGGGGTGTTTTGTGGGAGTGATGGAGGGGTGATGTGCGTGAGTGATGTATGTTATGGAGACACATGGTATGGTATAAGTTGGCATAAGTAATAAAGTTACGGCATGCATGCTCACCTCACTTTGATTCATGTATAGTGCTCCGCCATAGGCAGAGCGTTCCAAAATTTGAATTCACCACATCATAAGATGAGCGAAACTTTGAAATTACCTCAAACTTGGGTAATTAAACCGACGCTGATGTCGGAGAATTCAAGATATGCACCCGTGACAACTATTTCAAACCGGGTTTATGGCATCTGCCTTATCTGGTCGGATTTAGTGTCCAAATAAGGTTAAATGAAAAAGATATTAAAAAAATGCCTTTTATACCACCCCTGGGTGGCATAAGCAACGGACCATGATCCTTCCGAGGTATCAAGGTCTTATGCCACCTCTGGGTGGTATAAGGGCGGAGGGTGGTATAAGGCGCATGCGAGTGTATTGTAAGTTTCCAATGGTGAGCAAATCGTCGAATCTCCTAAAATAACAATATTATTAACTGCAAAAATTCAAAAGCTTACGTTACCCGGGATTCCCAAGCCGTCTCCGATCCAAGTACTAACCGGGCGCATCGTTGCTTGACTTGCCAGATCGGACGGGATGGCGTATTTTCAACGAGCTATGAACGTAAGCGAGAGTGGTCATACTTCCATGGGTGATGTGTGGGCTGTGCGAATATGCGTGTATGGTACCCCTCACCTCACCTCACCTCACCTCACCTCACTTTGGTTCTTGCCTCGCCTCACCTCACATATGTGGTGACCCGCGCTTTATCGACGGGTTCTCCCGATAAAATGCTCGATGCACCCGCGAAATACCGCAGAGGTGATCCAACATTGCCCAACGTAACTCGAGTGTTGTCAATCATCTCATATGCCCCCGGGTATGTATGAGTGAGTGCGATTATTTCCCCCGGAGGGGAGGGCCGATCTCAGAGGCAAGTGCAAGACTGAGCCGACCCATGGAGAGCGAGTAGCAAGCTACTGCAAACTCTCCGGATTGCAAAAATAAGTTAAACTCAATGCAATCAATTGACTGCGTATAGGAGTTTAAACCTATAAGAACAGATACTACACTTTGATCTTAGCCAAAAGGCCGAGAAGCGATACTGAAACAATTTCGTATTCAAATTTATGCAGACACGGCAGTTGATATACATAACATTGTTGAAAGGCGCGCGCGCAGCGCGGGTGCCGGGTGCCTTCTGTGATCGGTCGGATGGAGTGTGCTCTGAGATCGGCCGGATAGGTGGGTGCGGAGGGCACAGGGTCAGCCGGCGACATGTGCGGGACATCTGGATGTATGATATGCAAAACAGTTATATGCAAATATCAACGATGTCATAAAATAGTGACACAAGTGGCATAAAATTATGCAACCCTGCAGACCAAGGAAATGTGGATGGGGTGTTTTGTGGGAGTGATGGAGGGGTGATGTGCGTGAGTGATGTATGTTATGGAGACACATGGTATGGTATAAGTTGGCATAAGTAATAAAGTTACGGCATGCATGCTCACCTCACTTTGATTCATGTATAGTGCTCCGCCATAGGCAGAGCGTTCCAAAATTTGAATTCACCACATCATAAGATGAGCGAAACTTTGAAATT
>CAWZYM010000108.1:20000-23538 GCA_963966185.1 Rhabditoides inermis | reverse complement strand
GGCGGTTTCGGATAGGAATTATATAGTAACGAACTGATGCGATCAGTGAAACGTAATGAGGTGATAGGAGTGATATCAGTGAATGATAATTGAGTGATTGTGGAATGAATTGGTGTTCCATACATAGTTGGAGAGCTGTTTTCAAGGTGGTTTCGATGAGCTGGAGAGTGGATAGGTGTGTTATGCTAATGCGGAGTGGTTGGCCATGGCCACTATCCGAGTCGATTAGTCATGGGATGCAGCGCCAGACACCAGAGACTTGATGCAGCGTCCCCTGTACAGCGCGATAGGATGTTTGACCCATGCCTTCTGAGATTTTTCAGCAGCGTGTGCAGCGTTGCGAACAGCAAACGCTGTTGCTTTTTTAGCACTTCTTCTTCCACAGTCAGAATTATGACCCCTTTTGTCGTGACTCTACTTCCGTTCCATAAGCCATAGCGCGCCCGCTATCAGTCTGTTGCGTCTGCCTTCCGAGTTACACCTGTTGCCCTCGGTAATCCACCCTCGCATCGGCTTTCTGCCACCTCCGACCCTCGAGTTCTCTCTCTTCTCCCCTCGATTCAATCCGCTGCGAGCCCTACAGTCACATTGAACATCTGAAAAGTAATGAATCTAACTTCAAAAATAATTTCAAAGCATTCCGATATATGGATGACTTGCTCGTGGTTCACGATCCAAGAAGTTCTGTTCTCAACCACGTAACAAACGACATATATCACAACTCACTTACTCTAGAGCAGACTAATGCTAACGCACAAAAGACCGTTTTTCTGGACCTTTCTCTCTCAAAGAACAGCAGAAAATTCATAATAGAGTTATTCAACAAAACAGATGATTATAGCTTTGAGGTAGTTAGGTATCCAAACTACGAATCTAACATCAAGAAGTCAATAGGAAAGAATACACTTTATGTAGAGACCGTCACCTATATTTTCAATGGAGATTATTAGAAACATTAGTTATTTAATTACATTCAGTTATTGTAGTAGATTCCAACAAGTATTCATTTGTAGCGTTTGGATGTCTTGTTCTTACTGTACGCGCTTCAAAAGCGCGCGCTTCCGAGGGCGCGATGTCGCATTCAGAGGGTCACTGAAGATAGGCCACGCCCCCTTTTTACACTGGAGTGTGACGTCACAATCACTTATTTTGGAAATTTTGGTTAGGAACAACATCACCCCGTCGGCTGAAATTTGTACGGCCTATACAACTTTCCGCGCTCTTTCGAATGGTGCAAACCGCATCTCACGGCATCATGTTGTCAATATTCAAATTTCTGCGACACAATAAGCCCCGCCCACTGGCGGTCTCTAACTTTATGGTGAACTTCTGAGAATCTATAGACCAAGAAAAACGTCCGGGTGTCGCGCGCTAGGATAGCGGGGGACGCGCGGGGTAATATCGGGTCGTCACGAGTGATCATTGCGCGACTCCCGGTATTCCCCCGCGCGACAATGCGATATTGCCGCGGTATTGTCGCGATATTGTCACGCACGTTTCTCACTATCGCTTCGCTTCCCATTCCTTTCCCCTTTCCATTCTTCATTCAAATTTAGCAAGAATAACAAAATGATTTATTATGTAATGCATTTGTAATACAATTCAATACAATCACCATCAGACACATGGCAATAAAGGGTACCTAACACGGCAACATGACAACTTCGACATGCAATAATGTGGATATGCTGCTCTTATAATGCACATTGGAAATGAGATGGACACATGATCTTGATACTTCCAGACGGCCTTCTGTGGGCTTGAGAGGGTAGGTGAGCACGATGCTTCTTCAGTTGGTTGTCGGTGTAGCTTGCATCGAGAGGCACGAGACTGGAGCATTCGTTCTGCAACACACGTAAGTGTAATCAATTCAATCAATACGAAGCATACTCAGCGGGACCAACTCACTGAAAACAGTTCGTATCAACATAAACTAAAAGATAATCTAATTGCATACCGTTACGTTTCAGCTTATTAGAAATGTGAATCATATTAGCATCTATGTACTTTGCAACTGGTTTGAGTGAAAATTGAATGAGGTAGTGATCCCAGTATAGTTGAGTACACATGTTAAGTTCCTGGTGACGCCATGCCAACCATTCCCTTATCCTCCATGCGACGGTGGTAGAACGCCTCCCACTAGACTACTCCTTCCCAATCCCGCAATCAATAGAGTAAGCTACCTACTACCCTCTAATGACTGGTTCCCCTACGACCGGATCCCCTCAACCCATTGATAGTACGCGTGCAGTAATGAAACGGGACAACGTAAATCACACAAGGTTTATTAGGGAAAAATGGTGCGGCCGGAGAGCAGCCGCTCTCCGGGCGCGCCCCGGCGAGAAGACCCAGATCTATGGTACTCTCGGCCACGCCCCCGCGCGCTGGCCTCGACGCGCAAGCGCGTGCGCTTGACACACATGTGACTACACAACATCAATCCAACACGTAGTACAAAATTCACATTGGGGCTCTGAGTTAGCGATATGTACTCACAACCATTAGAAATATGAAGTGCAGCACGTCAGTGCGCGCGTTTGGCTTACCGTTCGGTGCGGCTGGTACGTGGGAGAGCGTCTACATGATCCGTTCGGTACGAGCAGTCCAGAGTCCTTGTGAACCAGGTGGAGAAGACTGGTGATCTGCAACGCACAACTGACAACATGAGAACAAATCATGACGGGAGTTCTTACTCAATATACACGAACGCTTGTTCGGACCTCTGCGCTCACCGTGATATCACATTATCTCGTCTTTCTCTTACGTTTTCGAGCCTCGATCGCTTTGAACAGAGGCGAGCATTTGAAGCGCCTCTATCAACCTTCTAGCATCGCCATATCGCTGGGATTGAAATTCGTTATGGTTGGACGCTCGGGTAGCGTTCCGTGCTAGCGTTCGGTGTAGCCCCATAAAAGAATTACTCGCCTAGTTACGGCTACGGTAGTTGTGACAGGAAGATTGTAATATCAGAAATTGCACGAAAAGTATGAAATGGCTATATCACTGGAATATACAACCTACTATACAACCTACTTACACTTTTGCCTTCATAGCGATTCACCCACGTAAGGTCAGGAAAACACACCTACATACAATAACACAACATAAATAAACAAACAAATTAAATAAAACTGAAATATCTATAACAAAATGCGAACCGGTAGCGATGCGCGAAAAAGAGACGCCAAGTTTAAATAATTGTTTCCCGCCGAATTGAGTTCTAATTGTCACGCGCGACAATTGCGCGACTCCCGATATTGTCGCGATTCTCTATTGCCCCGCGTTTCACCCGGTATTGCCCCGCGTGAGTCCCGGGAACGGCGTATTGCCGCGCGCGACACCCGATGATTTTGTCTGAGGAACGTGCACTCAAAGTGAAACGTTCAAACTACGTTGTAAACAATTAATCCAGACTTTCATCAAAAATGAATATCCCTCCCATCTTATTATGTTCAAATTCACAAAATGATTATGACCAATAAACAAATAAGCATCAAACACAAAATAAAATCTATTGATGACGTCATCGCCATCACTC
>CAWZYM010000108.1:0-15000 GCA_963966185.1 Rhabditoides inermis | reverse complement strand
CGGACCGCCACCATCTCCTGGTTATTCGAAATTGCGTGCAAGAGCGGTGGGATGTGGTTGATAGCACGTTTGCATTGCAATTTGTTTTCACAAATTCGAATACGGTCTGAGTTGAGTTGTTTTGTTGTGTCTGCACTGCATCATCACCAGAGAACAGCACGTTCGCAGCAAAAAACGAAGGACGTGTTCCTATAAGTAAAAATGTATGCTTGTATCCAATCCAATCTAGCATCTCGAAAAGCGGCAGCGGAAACTCTTGTTTTCAACACGTAGAACCAGTCGCAGCGCCGGGATTTACCAGTCATAAGTAGCGACAAATGTGCGCCGGGTTCACGGACAGCAACAAAACAATCTGCTCCGTAGCGGAATCGATACAACGATCGTGAGATTGTCAGCCGAACGCGCTACAAGCTGAGCTATGAGTGCGCTGAGATTACGAGCGGTTACATCCGTAACGTCTCAAAGCTTGCAGACTGGCCTCATGAGTGCAGTGCGCATCTCCGCGATCATCTCTCCGCACCTATCCACTCTCGATTTGATCGTGCTGTCATGGGCGTTGTGGTGTAGTGGATAGTGCGTCTGTCACATGATCGTGCCTCTCGAGTTTGATTCCGACGGAGTGTGTTCACATGTTTTGCCAACGCACGCAATGTCATATTTTGCAAACGCACTGGAAAATGCGACATTCTCTAATCCGACCGTATCCGATATTTGACACTACCGTACCCGAGTGTGTGATACCGGTTATCGAATCACAGAAGCGAGTGCCATTCAAAAGTGCTTCACCGAAAATAGGAGTACTGTACCTACAGTACCCTGTAGTAAGTGCAGTACCTTAACACTCGCGCACCCGCAGCTAACATCTGCGAGTGTGCACGTCATCACGAGAGAGAGAGAGAGAGAGTGAGAGAGAGAGGGAGGGAGGGAGGAAGATAGAGGCCACAGCCACTCCTCTCTCTCTCTCTCTTTCTCTCCAACTTTTTCATTACTACTTTTCCACAAACAAACTCAAACAATCCACTACGTACCATAAATTTAACTCAAATCAAAACAACCAGGTACGAATACATATATTATTACACAATCGAACACATTGGGTTAGTTTAATGTGTGATGAGTTGATGTTGCTGTCATGTTCCTAGAGTCCACGAAGCTGCTAGAAAAGACGGCGGCCGTGGTCACATAAATTATCGGATTAATTAGGTTGAAGATATGAGAGAAGAAGACACAGCGACGAAAGAGGGAGAGAGAGGAGGAGAAGTATTTGCGGATTCGAATCAGAGGAAAGAGAGAGTGAGGATGGCGCTCGCCGAAGAGCACCGTCTCCCAATCACTCCCACCCCCGATATCGATCGCATCTACTATGGTACCAACTACTGTATCCTACATTATCCCTCCCTCTCCACCTCTCCTTCACCATGCAGACAGGGACGGCTCGTGCAGCTCCAGCAATCCGATCAGAGCAGCTCCTCGGAAGACGCTGAGCTGATAACCTGGAACAGTGATGTCATTATCAATCGATATTCTGTTGATTATCAATCGATAATCAACAGAATATATATAGAGAGAGAGCGAAGGAGGGAGAGAGAGGGAGAGAGAGAGAGGGAGAGAGAGAGACCTTCTCACCTCGCTGCTCAGCACGGCGGGAGACGGGTCCAGCCACAGCCTCGGCAGGGGCAGCGGCTGCCGGACGGCAGTGGGTCCGGGGTCGGCGAGTCTGGGGTCGGCGAGTCCAGAGCGGGTGCAGCTCGTTGAGCCGCTCCGCGATCCGAGACAGCTCCTTTCCTGGTCCGTCGCACCACTCCGAGCGGACGGGAACGTGCCGCTACGATCCCGACTTCTAATATTGTATTGCGCGCAATAGTTACTACAGCTTGCTACCGTACCTTGATGTCCTCTTCGGTCAGATCGTCGCTCGCCACCTTGTCCTTGTACCTGATGTGGTTGGCGTGAATGCGGGTGTTGAAGAATGAAGACGGGGAATCCCTGCTTGTATGTAGTTGAGCGCGCCGTCGTAGTTGTTTGTGTACACACCGGTCACCTCCTGCAAATGAATGAAATGACGTCATGGCCTGATGACGTCATCAACCCGAAATTTTCGAACACAAACTAAACATACACAACACTGTTTCTTGACTGCTATTAACTAATACAAACACGAAGTAATGGTTCGTGTACATTGCGCACAGATGTGCGCAGAGAATGTAAGGAATGGCAAAATCATGTACTCATGTTGCGATTCATTTCGTGCGACAAAAGCATAGAAAGGTTTCTACTTGAGTTTGAGTATTCAGAATCCATGATAAACGTATTTTGATCCTATTTCCATTAACAAAAAACAGAACAATGAAGCAAATTTCAAGTATTGACATCATTCACAAAATCACGCTAGTAGAGCACCCGCCGAGCAAGCTAGGAGAACGCCATATAAAACTTTGCGATACTCAGAAATGTGTTACACATAAATGGGAGGTGCCAAATAACCTATATAAATTACAAAAACACATATAAAAACAACAATCGGAAACAACAACTCGAAATTCACTAACAAGCAGAGGGAGGCGGGGCAAACGACGCGCTCGGCCAATGAGAG
This sequence comes from Rhabditoides inermis, assembly GCA_963966185.1. NCBI lineage: Eukaryota > Metazoa > Nematoda > Chromadorea > Rhabditida > Rhabditidae > Rhabditoides > Rhabditoides inermis. Next base: position 12,407 of record CAWZYM010000108.1, on the reverse strand, counting down.
TGCGCACAGCAGTTGGGAAGCGCCAATGAGCATACGCGCTTTGGGCGGGGCTTACGTGATGCGCGTCGTCGTCGTCGTCGTCGTCGTCGTAAACACGTTTAGTGGCAGAGTGAGCGAAACGCTCTTTTTTTGTATTTTTGATCCCACAATCGATATTTTTGTTTCTCGAATCATACTCATTGGTCTTAACAAATGATATTCTAACCAAAAAACACATACTATGGGGTTTATCGTATTGGGATAGAGGAAGTGGTGTGTGGTTTGGGGGTGGCGCGCTGCGCGCGCCAAAGATCAAAACAAACGGGCGGCGCTGCGCGCCGCCCCTAATTAGTGTGCGTTATTTGTTAGAATATCACTTTGTAAGACCTATGAGTATGATTCGTGAAACCAATATCGGTTGCGGCATCCAAAAACCGCCCTCTCTTGCTCTCTCCCGCTTTGCCACTAAACGTGTTTACGACGGCGGCGGCGGCGGCGGCGGCGGCGACGACGGTGTGCATCACGTAAGCTCCGCCCACTGCACTTTGCGCTCATTGGTCGCTCGGCTCTCTTGCGTGCGCACTCTGATTGGCTGAGCGCATGCCCCGCCCTTCGTTCACCCACTCTCGTGTCGGCTCGCCGTCCAGGCCACCGCCCCAGTTTTGGCGCGAAAACTGTGGGGGGAAGGGAGTGTGCGGAGCGGAGTGAGTGGGTAAGAGAGAGAGACGCGAAATAGCGCGTGTCAATGAGAGACTGGCATTGGCAGGCGCACGAGCGATTCGACAAAGCAGTGCGTTTCCATATTCAGGATACGTTTTCTAAAGTTTCGAATATGTATACATAACATGTTCGGCACATCAACCTGAAAAACAATTTCTTCGAAATTTGAGAAAAGGACATCCATTCTCTTTCGAAAAGTACACGAGTAAAGAGGAGTGGTTTGTTTTGATCTAATTCAACAAAAGCACATGCATAAAATCTCTTCGCAGCTGACTAAAATTTCAAAACAAACCTGCTCTTTCTGATCGATGAAAAATATAGTATGCACTATAATCGTGTCATACATTTTGTTGCAAGTTACTTGTTGGGATTAACAGTATCCTGAATACCTGAACTCAACATGCTAACAAGAAAACAATTAGAGTTTTAAAACATCGTTCGAAAGAGCAGGTTTGTTTTGAAATTTTAGTCAGCTGCGAAGAGATTTTATGCATGTGCTTTTGTTGAATTAGATCAAAACAAACCACTCCTCTTTACTCGTGTACTTTTCGAAAGAGAATCACAGTATCTTCAAGTTGCGGTCAGTCTCTTCGAAACACTCCCGAATGCCCCGAAACACTTCGGAATTACCTTTCGAATCGCCCCCAGAACACTCCCGAATTGCCTTCGGAATACTCCCGAACTTTCCCGAACACTTCGGAATGCTTTGCTATCCCTTCGAAACACTTCGAAATGGGTTCCGAAGAGACTGACCGCACCTTCAACACCTCCGGCTCCTCGTATTAGCCCTTGAGCAGATAAACGTGATCCCGGTACTTGATCTGAGGGAATATCTCTCTCTCTCTCTTCTCCTCTCTATTACTTCAGTGCCATCGCAATAAACATCGTCTCTTGCGGTGCAAACCCATGTCCCAACAAAGTAGTTTCTGGAAGCATACAGTTAGTAAGACTAGGCATAATTCAATGTACAGTAACCCAATTTCAAAGTACCGTACCCCAGAAGAACTTCTTCTCCGGTGGTTTTCCGGCGCATGCGATGAGAGTGACGAGAGAGTCACCCTCGCCGTGAATTGGCCCCGCCATGTTCATCGACGCCTACGCAATCAATCGATACTCGATCGATATTCGATCGATATCGAAACCTTGAGATCGAGCACTGTCGGCGCGCGACGGAGCTGGCGGCTGGCGCTGCAGGCTGTTGCTGCCTGCTGTGGAGGAGTGGCGGTTTCTTGTGGTGGAAGGAGCAGAAATGACACAAACACCGATCTTGTATTCAATACAACCACTTCTCATTGCAGAGCCTTTTTTCGACAATGAACTCAGCGTCAGTGCGAACATCGGAACTGCTCAACAGAGTCTGAGTGGGTGAATGGATGATCTCATTCTCTCCCTCTCTCTAATTATTTTTTCTTTCCTTCTCTCTTTCTCCAAGATACTTCTATGTTTGCACGCTCTACTGCCAAGGGCTGTCCCAGACTGTCAAGAGGAAATGCTACCATATGGATAAACTATTATTTATTATTATTAACGTGAACGAAAAACAACGTTTCCAACAGATCATTCACAAAAAACACGAGGGTAACGTAAATAAAACATTAACAATATGCATGTGGAAAAGATCAAATGAGTCAGATAACATCAATGTCGAACACGAATGCATTCTTATTCCATTTGGGAAAGGTGTACCTTGTGAGGGCGGAAGTCTCCTTATCGCTCTCTACGAGCTGAGCTCCGATCTTAGAGAGGGGACGAGGATGGGTGAGGGAGACGCGGTCGTACTTGCCATCCGAAACCCTCCACAGGCCCACACGCTCCTCGTGCGACACGTATCCACACAGACGCCACCACTCGTCCAGACAACTCCTACAAACGGACCATAGAATGCATCGCTCACACAAACATTGTATTCACGCACTTGTAGATGATGAGGCCGCCATACGCGTCTCCCGCGTGCCACTCGAGAGACTTGTCGTCCGATAGCACGATCCTACTCGCACAGAGAACAGGGGAAGCGAAGAACTTCATCTTCTGACTCCCACTCTACAAACAAATACTATACATTGGTTCTCGATATATCTACACGCATACCTTCTTGGCGATGTGTGCTCGACGGGTGACGAAAGCGTCTCGCTCATCGACAGCGAGCCGCAGCTGCCCCTCTATCGTCAACTTGTAGGTTGTGCGCACGACTTTCTGTGTCAGCTGAAACGAGAATGATCTTCAATAAATGTGCGCACGTAAATAGTTTTTTTTGTGTTATTTTAATGCAACAAAGCGCATGCATTATTCTTCGTAAAACAACGCCAAGCTGCTCAATGCGCATGAATACATTTTACAACTTTTATATCTCTTTGTCATACATATTTTCACAGTTCGCAGATTTATGTTGTTTTCGAAGAAAAATGTTCTTTTGTTGCATTAGGAGGAACACACAAAAACACTATTTACTTGAGTGCTTTCACTAAAGATAATGAATGCACTTTTGTTGGATTTCATAGAAATTTTCATAACTTATACGTTTCCAATCTGCGAGACACTGTCTACGCATTCTAAGGACTGTGCACAGTGAGGCTGAGGCAAAAGTACCGACTGGCCCACGGTACAGCGCGCGTTCACTGATTTGCGCGACGGCAGACGCACGCGACGCACACGCAACGCATCTCCCATGTTAAAGAAAATTAAGCTCATCAGCATTGTGGCTAGCGAGCGCTGTCAGTGATCTGTTCATCGCAGGTTTGATTCCTTTCGCTGCAACTGGTCGTATGCCATGTCGCCAACCGCGACGCGGAGCTCATGCGTATCGTGCGTGTTCACCGGTCAGTGAACAAATGAGTGGCACTACGGCCGGGCCATGAGGCCAGACCCGGCAGCGGGTAGAACATGTAGAGGCCACCCCACTATCCGAAAACAATTCAGTTGCGATTTGTAGCGCGTCGCCAGGAAGAAGCGGGCCGCTGCGCACCCGCTCTAATCGACGTCTCTACTCTCCCTGACACTCGCCTCGTTGTAGATGTATTCGCCCTCAACTCTCCGCGGCACAATGCACTCCTCCACAACGAATCCATAGCCGAACGGCTTTCCAGTCTCGACGATCTTGGTAGGCCTGGAAGGGGAAGGGGACATGGAGAAACTGAAAATACTTGATTTTTCTACACCTTCGAGGCACTGCTCACTGTTGTCCGTATTTGGAGGAAGTGATTCCAGCGTAGTGGAAGTAGCTGCCCGTCATTCGCTTTATGTACGCCTTCTCGTCCACAGACGGTCGCATAAACGTCAAAAGGCTCATCTGAAGAAAATTGGATGAATAGACAACATGTTTTCAGTCAATACTCTCATTACGAATATTTTCTCGTATCGGTAACATCTTACATATATTATATCATAACTAATTGAAATTTGACGTTATAAAATGAATAAAGTTTGTTTACTACAACTTAAGATCATATTTTCTTTAAAAATTACTTGCGTAAAGAGATCTTTGTCTTAACCCAATTCAGCAAAAGAACATGCCAAAAAACGTTTACAAATAATAACACAAACCTGCACCTCTCTCTCCTCTCTTTCTCTCTTCTCTCTCCTATTTCTTACTAAATCCTTACTCTCTGTTTATGCCGTTGTGGTCACTTGTTAACAACAACAACAACAACAGACCATTTCAGTATGCGCAGGTTTGTGTTAGTATCCTTCTGTTCTCTCTCTCTCTCTCCCACTGTTCTCTATCTCACTGTTCTTTCTCTCTTTCACTGCTCTCTCTCTCCATCTCTCTCTGCCCTTCTCTCTCTATCTTTCTTTGCCCTGCTCTCTCTCTATCTGCCCATATTTTCTCACTACCAGTCGATGTCGTGCCTACTGCGATCTTCCTCCTGGTTATAGTTGGCGGGGTCAAAACAATGCAAACCTGGCGCGCATTAGACGCTGGCTGCGGCGGGGCGGTTTAGACTCTCGTCAAAGTGCAAGTTGGGAAAAGTCGGTGACGGGAAGGAAGGACACGAAACACGCTGGCCTTTCGCCTAGTGCGCACGCGGAATTGCCCATAATTTTTTAATGTGTTGCGGAAATAAGTACAGTCTCACTTTTTCTTTTGCTTTTTTTCAACACCACGTGCTCCGAGACACATACGATCACCACTCTCTTTTTACGCTCCAATCACTACTATCGCTATATCACTGATCATTTGTCACCGTTCCGACCGCACCGACCATCGGACTCTTCTGGCCGACTTATCACCTTATCAAGATTCATTGATAACACCACTTCATTATCATATAACACTCTATCTCTTCGAAATCACCTCAATGAGATCTTTGTGATCATGCGTCACACTCCATATCACCCAACAATCACTCAATTATCGATTGATATCACTCCTATCACTTCATTACGTTCTAAAAGATCTAATCATTTCATCCCTCACCTGTCTCATGGAAACCAACTCGAAAACTCCATCTCAACCATGTGTCATACTCCATATCAACGCACGATCACTCAATCACTCAATCACCGATTACTGATATCGATTTGATCACTTACCGTATCACTTGCCTGTTTACCAACAGTTACTCTTCACTCAAATCTTATCGAAAAGCGAAATGCTTTACAATGTAAAACATGCTCACCATGCCATTATCCTCTCCATCCTCGTCAGTCGAATCCGGGTTGGATGGAGCAGCGCCGGCGGCCGGGTTGCCAGCAGGGACGGGCGCATCGACGATAGGGTCAGCGTCACCAGCAGACGACTGAACAGAAGGGACAATCAATATCATGAACAATCCATATAAATTTTCCGCACATGTTTGTAGGACAGAGATGAGTACTGGAGTTGCCGCGCAATCGTATTATCGATTATTATTGGTTATCGATCGACTATCGACAATGCTGTTGTTTTCAAGACGAAATGGTGAGGGCCGCAAACCGCAAAACGAATTACAACCAGCGCGCCAGCGCTGGTTGGTTTGTTTAAGGCCATACGCGCGCTAGAATCTGCAAGAGGCGACTTATAGAAAGGTTCTTTAGAATCTTTGCAAGAACAACGTTATGCTAATAGATGTTATCAGGATATTACAAAACGATTAAGTTTCGATTTTGGTATCGCTAGCTCTTCTCGGAAGCGAGATACGCGAGCGCGCACCCTAGCTCGGGCTATCCATACGTTGCCGGTTCGTTTTCGAGGGGGGGGGGGGAGGCGCGCACTGGCCGCCCCCAGCCGACAGCGAGTGCACTTACTATCACAGTCACTCTCACACTCTCGTCAATCGAATCAAGCAACACCGCAGTGCAATGCAGTGTGATGAATAGCGAGCGCGCCTGCAGACCTGACTGTCGGAGGTTCGACTCCGGGTTGGGGCAAAAGTTTGGCGTTCTTTCTTTTGACTTTTGTATGACATGGTGATAGTAAAACTTCCAATTTGATTCTGTGGAACCTAGTTCTTACACTTTTTACACAATTTCAGACTAAAACCGTTTGGGAAACTGTTTTGCTCATAAAAGTAGTTATTGTAGTACATGTACTATACATGAAATACTATACATTTCTATGAAATCCAATAAAAGTGCATTCATTATTTTTAAAAGGACTAGCGTAACAATAGAGTTTGTTTTATTCGACGTAATGCAACAAAAGCTATTGCATTTTATCAATCAAAATAGTAAACAAACCTAGCGCGTGGGTATTCTTAAAACAAACCAACAGCACTGCCGCGTTGGTTGTAATTTCGTTTTGTAGGTGCCATGATCACGTTTTCGATTCCGAAAAGCATCTGTTTTGATTTGACCCATACATTGTGCACACACTAACCTCAGGCACTCGGTCGTATATGTCGAGGTGGAGTGGAGCATGTCCGGCCGCGGTGCCAGTAGGGGCGAGCGCATCGACAAATACAGGGTCAGCAGCGACTCCATCGAGTGCAGATGCCTAAGTGAGCATGCTTATTGTATATACATCATATTAAAATAAAGAAAACAACATAAAATGAAGTCACCTTGCGAATCTCGTTCCTCGGGCGCTTGATAGGCGGCGAGCCGTCCGCGCTCGCAACCAGGTTCTGCAACAATCAGTAATGAACAAAAATTTGTGAACATTTCTCTACGTGAACGTGAACAATCACAGCACAAAATATGTTCAATAACAAAAACAACAATACAACATGCGAATGTACACGTGGCTCACCTCACTGTCGCCCTGCGGCGGAGCAGCCATTGCAGGGTGGACAGCAGCTGCCGGCTGCGACCCGCCACCAACCACACGCATGTTCACCTGACAAGAATGATCAATCGATACGGTTTCTTTACAACACGCATATAATAATGTAAAAAAATATATGATAACACGATACAACAAAACGAATCTCAATAGGTGATGTTGTCATCTCAAATATTATTTACCACATTCATGCTATAAATGTGTCTCACACAAAAGTGGAGCTGTTGTCTAATTGTAAGATCGTAGTGTCCGGAAGATACATATGTACACACCAACAAAGTCGATGACCACTCACCTCAGTCGATCCGTCTCCATCCTCCACCACCGCGTAACCGATCTGCACATCCGTCACCCCGTGCTCTCCCAGCACCTCAAATCACGAGTATATGAATACGACGCAACAGAAATAATCGAGTTCTTCGAGCAACCTTGATTGCGGAGACGTCGACGTTCCCACTGAGACAAGCCTGGAGAGACGCCGGTCGGAGAGCGGGCATCGCGCTAAAAGTATGTGGTCATCACATACACATATTGTTATTGAACAATATAACTACAAACAAATATACAAAAGTTTTACATTAACACACTGAATCAACGCAGTTTATCAAATAAACTGCGGCCACGTTGTGCAGACCAAGTGGTGTGTTAATGAGAGGCACTATAAAACACTTTGTAGATAATTGTTCTCCTACCGTAATCCAAGAAGGTCAATTTATTCTCATGTTGTGACCCTGAGCGATTGGAAAAGATCAAATTATTCTCCCAACGTAATCCTAAGCGAATGCAGTAGTGAACAGTAACAATACTGAAGGGGGGGGGGGGGTGAAAACTTACATCAGATCTCGAATACATTTACGTACTAATCATCAGAAATGCATAATCAAACATCGAATTTATTCAAGTAGTCTCTATAAAAATTGTCTGTTAAATAAATCTCGATGGAAAACAATGTGTTGCGACAAAATAATCTGTACACTATTTTGGTATTATCTGTTAAAAAGTACTTGCGTAAAGAGAGTCAGTTTGTCTTGACCCAATTCAACAAAAGCGCATGCATAAAACGTTTACAAATACTAACACAAGCCTGCACCTTTCTCTCTCTCTCTCTCTCTCTCTTTCTTTCCTTTTCTCTCCATCTCTCTCTCTATATATATATATATATCTCTCTCTCTCTCTCTCTCTCTCTCTCTCTCTCTTACTTCTCACTCTCCATCTCTCTCTCTCTCTCTCTCTCCCTCTCTCTAATACTGACACTATACATTTGTTGTATTATTTTATTTGATCTGTTAGGTTAGTGTCAACAGTCCGGTATGCGCAGGTTTGTGTTAGTATTTGTAAACGTTTTATGCATGCGCTTTTGTTGAATTGGGTCAAGACAAACTGACTCTCTTTACGCAAGTACTTTTTAACAGATAATATATGTGCTTTTGTTGAATTTCATAGAAATTTCTGATGTGTGTTACACAGTGTTACAGACTGCCAAGCTCTGTCGTTCATTAGTATGCACAGAACGATGGATAACATATTGTAACGGGGTAGCAATCATTGAATTCGTGTTTGTTGCGTATATGCAACTATATGTTTGGGTACTGTATAGAAACGCTTTGAAACGACGCTTCTCTCTGTTTTTTTCGTTCTCCGCTGCGTAAGAGTCAGAGTGACTGGAAACGGCGTCCACACACACACACACACCCACACGCTGGCCTCTCGCCTCATGGGTGCGCGAGATCGCTCATAACTTCTTTCGGAGAAAAGATACAAAGATGCCCGCAATCAATGATCTGGCCTACGGAACGGTGCGAATCTAACTAACATGAATTGGATGAGTTCACATTTTTGCTAACATGATCTTTGGATATCGCTTTTTGAAAATTCTAGCGCGAGCCCTATCCTAAGCCAAAAGAGAGGGCGCTGCGCGCCCTCTCTAATTTGAATAAGCACGACAAAGACAACAAAAAATTAATATGTGCACATCAACCATGAACATAAAAATATGTACAGTATTCAGTTCACTACTCCAATATCTCCTCGTCCCTGCTTTCGATATAGGCTCGTCGTCTCTGGAAACGACAGTGTTAGTTTCCATCTCTCTCTCTCTTTCTCTCTCTCTCTCTTTCTCTTTCTCTCTCTCTCTCGCTTTCTGCTGCGTTCCTCGTCATCTCACCATTCCATCGACTTGTCGCCCTGCCCCTCCTTCTCCCCGTCTTTCTTCTCGTCGTCGCCCCGCCTCCCTCGCCCCGCCCCTTTCCTCCGCATCTGCCCGCTCCTTGTACACACCTGCTGCCTGTAATACGACAGGTTGATCCGACTGAAATCACACGTCGAACCTTCTCCAGAGTGATGAAACCACGCATCTGAGAGTAGCGAACGTCGTCTACGTACTCCTGAAAACGAAGATAAGAGAGAGAGAGAGAGAGAGAGAGAGAGAGAGAGAGAGAGAGGGAGAGAGAGAGAGAGAGAGAGGAGGGTGGAGGTACCTTCTTGTGTGTGGCGAGTGTGTGTCCCTGCAGGTGGTGTGTCGAGAACACCGCGTCTGGCAGTCGACTCAGCTGACTGGAATACGTGTTGGCCACACTGCTCCGCACACTCCTCAGCTCGACCAGCGGAACCGGACCGACGCTCAGAGACGCGTACACCTTCTTCACCTGGAAGCGCCTCTCTCTCCCTCCCTCCCCCCGCTCTCTCCCTCCCCTCCCTCTCTCCTCACATTCTTCCAGATAGTTGTGTCCAGCTTGCCGAGAGTGTTGAGGAAGGGAGACTCGGCTCCGGGAAAGCGATTCTCTGCGTGGTCGCACAGACGCTGAATGGAAGGACTGTTATCGTCTCTCTCTCTCCCCTCCTATCTCCCACTCCTTCTCCCTCTCCTTCTCTCTCTCTCTCTCTCTCTCTCTCTCTCCCTCTCCCGCCTCTCTCTCCCTCTCTACCTCCAGTTGCCTCAGCGTGTCGCCTCGCATGAGCACGTTCAACTCCCGCTTCCGGCTCTTGTTGCGGGGAACCTGAAAATAGAGAGGGAGAAGGAAAGAGAAAAGAGAGAGAGAGAGAGAGAGAGAGAGAGAGAGAGAGAGAGTCGGACCTCGACAAAGTAGATGTCACGATCAGCGAACGTACGATCAACGTTGCGCACTGCATCGATCCGCATTCTCTTCACTGTCTTCAAAAAAGATGACGTCATTTGTGTTGACGGTGTCTTTATTGATTGATGTATAGTGCGTCTCTTGTTTTCGCGGTAGGCTATTCTCGAAAACTCATTTATATAATATTGGCATACTCGTATTTCGTTGACTCACCTCGCTCCTCTTTCCATTGGTGACCACCAATTTAATCAGAATGAGACAAGTGAGGGTGATGTGATGGGAGAAGTCGAGTGGGTCTCCCGACTCGCTCTTGGCCAGTAGATCAGTGATCTACAAAGACAATCTCTATCTCTATCTCTCTTCTCTCTCTCTTTCTCTCTCCCTCTCTCCCTCTCTCCTCTCTCTCTCTCTCTCTCTCTCTCTCTCTCTCTCTCTTTCTCCCTCTCTCTCTTTCTCTTTCTCCCCACCCCCTCTCTCTCTCTCTCTCTCTCTCTCTCTCTCTCTTTCTTCCTCTCTCTCCTCTCTCTCTCCCTCCCTCTCTCTCTCTATCTCTCTATCTCTCTCTCTCTCTTTCTCTCTCCCTTTACTCACCACGCCCTCAGTAGTCTCATTGATAAAGTAATCGTACACCTTCTTGAACACTGGCGCAATACTTTTCTTCTTGTGGATGAGGGCATTCAGCCGGTTCTGAAAATACTCTCTCTCTCCCTCTTTCTATCTCTCTCTCCCTCTTTCTCTCTCTCTCTCTCCCTCTTTCTCTCTCCACCTCCCTCTCTCTCTACCTTCCGAATGTAGTGTAGCCGCTCCTTGATGAATGCCTTGACTTCGTTCACTCCAGTATGGAATAGAGAATCGCCAGCTCTGAAATCAATCGATTATTGAAGACGAAACGACGATTGAATGACATACCCATGGAAGTGAGCATAGGCGGAGAACCAATCTCTGAACTGCTTCAGCCGACCGTGCACCTGAAACGTTGTTGATGATTCATCATCCATCTCTCTCCACTCACCGAGTGAATCTTCTTGAACACTTCCTCGTACTTGCCACAGTATACTTCGAGAGCCTTGATGAGAACAGAGGGATCGAGTGTTGCCGTCTCATCCAGGTGAGCCTGCAATGATTGATTACGTTCAATTGTATTGTCAGTGAGCGCTAGGTGAGTGCCACCCACACCCTTACACTCTGTCGTTAGCCTTGATATGCGACGTCATCATATCCATTTCATGTACTTTCATATTTCATTGATAGACCCTATGTATGAAAGCAGCTGGTAATCAATAGCCTTCGGACAGTCCCATATTGGTCGCGCAGTTTGAGCATGCGCGATGCTATTCAGTATCACACATCATGATTTCTGTTCATAATCTACTTACTCACATCTTCCAGTTTGGGGTACTTGATGACCGCATACTGGGCTAGAATGTTGCCAGCCGCGGTGACCGGAGAGTTGATGAACTTGTCGGAAGCAGGATCATTGTGGGAGGCAAGAGGGTCCTACAACGAAGGTTGGGTAAGATGAGAGAGAAGAAGGGGGAAGGAGAGAGAGAGAGAGAGGGGAGAGAGAGAGGGGGGGAGAAAGAGACATAGAGAGGGAGAGAGAGAGAGAGAGAGAGAGAGTGAGGGGAAGAGGGAGAGAGAGAGATGCGTACTGTGGGATGGTGTTGGATGAGCCCTCTCTCGCACCGCCCTCAACAATCCGTGGTCGTTCCAGTGCAGCTCCTTGTCCAGATCGCAGGCCATCATCCGCTGGCGAATCTGCATTTGAGTACAAATAAGTAATATCTTTATGTTTGACCCTGTAATATAAGTATTCCTCGGCGCGGTAGTATACATATCAACAATACGTTTAAACCACTCTGGAATGTAATTATTTGTCGATACGGTAGTGCAGTGGATGTGCGCGCGGCTATCAATCTCAAGGTCACGCGTTCGATGCCGCTCGAGGGCCAAAAGAAGTTCCGCTACCGCTGTGGGTTGGCGACCACCCTGACCCGTTGTCAACCGATACACTGCCATCATGCATTTCAATTAAAATTATACTACTGCTATTCCTACCCGTTGATTGTCATTGTTCAAAGGCATTTCATGTGTGGCGCATCACTTGAGATGTCATACTTTTGCAAAACGATGAGAAAGAGTGCGCTACAAACTCACAGTTGTGGAGTGTGGTCCGATGTTCTTTCGCTGACTGATCACTCCAGGAACAAGTGGGATGGGGAGCTTCTGGAAAGCGGAATCTCTCTCTCCCCCCTTCTCTCTCTCTTCTCTCTCCTCTCTCTTTCTCTTTTGCTCGCTCTCTCTCCCTCTCTCTCTTTCTCTCTCTTTCTCTCTCTCTCTTCCCTCTCTCCCTCCCTCCCCTCTTCTTCTCTCTCTTTCTCTCTTCTCCCTTCTCTCTCTCTCCCTCCCTCCCTCTTCCTCTCTCTCTCCCTCTT
>CAWZYM010000107.1:337500-355179 GCA_963966185.1 Rhabditoides inermis | reverse complement strand
GAGAGAGAGAGAGAGAGAGAGAACTGACTGGAACCTGTCCACCAGTTGCTGTCGGTTGTCCTTGGATAGTCCGAGTGTCGTCTGGAGGAAGGATGTCTTCTCATAAGTGTGCAGTCCACTGGGATGCAGGTGCTCCTTCGCATAATTCTGAGAACACATTTGATATTCAAATTTTATGTTTTGTGATGATGGAGTGAGATATTGTGAAGGTTGGAGAGAGAGATTGGAATAGAGAGAGAGAGAGAGAGAGGAATAGAGAGAGAGGAAGAGAGAGAGAGGAAGAGAGAGAGAGAGAGAGAGAGATGGGAAGGAACCTGAACAGTGGCCATCAGCTTCCCATCGAGTGTTGGATCGGCTTTCATCTGAGCAGGAACGATGTGTGCGCGGATCTACAATGGACATGTTCATGAAGGTAACCCCGGTTCAAGTGATCAATCAATACTCGGTACAATGGCCAAGCGATTTTCCAAGCTCATATCTCTTTTCACAATAATGCGCCAGTGCGTGGCGACCGGACTAGGCTCACCTCGTCACGGGTTCGACCCCCGTCCGGTCAAGCGCCCTGGACGGGGGTCGAACCCGTGACCCATAGAATATAGAGAACAGCGGTAACCACTACACTACGCTGCTCATTTAACAAAGCATTTTAATATTTGGCCATAATATCGTGAGCATAGAATGTGAAACCCTACGTGTTTCCTGAGTGCTGGGTACGTGCCGGCACAGAGTAGACACAGCTCTCCCCCCTCCTTCCGATGACCACCCGATGAGAAGGAAGGGCGAAGGGTCGACGGAATCACATCTGCAACACGCCACCACTACAACACGGCGCAGTGAAACGTACATGGAGTGAGGTCGGAGAAGTGCATCCCGCATTTCTCCCTCTTCCCACCGCCAGACGGCTTCTTCTTGTGGTCGATGATCGGTCGAGAAGGCATCCTGAAAACATCAAAATCACAATCAAAACGGAGTAAGGTAGGAAAAGAGAGATGCTATGTGTGAGTGATGAGGAGACCAGGTGATTTCGCAATGCGCGCGTTGTGTGGTTGGCATTCACACTACTCACTGTTCATTCATATCAGGTCATACTGCGGGCGTTGTATGGTATATGTACTTGTAAGCGACAGTGAGAAGTCTCATCGAGAGGTCAAACAGTTATCCCTTGAAATGGGATAGCACTCGAATTCGACGCATTTAAAGGGAGTGTACACTCTGAATTTCGAAGTTGAGTTAGCACCGGGATGTGAAAATATGTTGAAAATGATGTACTTTTGTCAATGCAACTATGTGTCGGAGGTACCTAAAAGTCGGTGAAAAATTCTGTTGAACATTGAAAGTTGGCACCAATTGGCACCAATTTCTGCATTTTGATACATTTTGCGCTCAATTTTCAGCAACTTGCAGACATTTACAGCAAATAGTTGTATTGACAAAACTGAGTCGTTTTAAACATATTTTCACATCCCGGTGCTAACTCAACTTCGAAATTCAGAGTGTACACTCCCTTTAATTTATCACAGAACAAAAACAAGCATTATTTAATTTATATTTTAAAACCGCCCTCGATGTGCCGAATTCATGTCACAACATACAAAAAAGACTGGTAAATAATATTTATGATATCGATATCGATTTGAATACAATTATATACAACTACAAATATAAATACATATGAAATATATGGGATTCTCATATGCGCATATCTAATAGCGAGCTCTCTTGACTCGGTTGGAGTAGGAAGAAAAGTCGTTGTCACCACAGAGCTTTATCTTCTTCCCTTCCATTTTATGGTGCTTGTCACTCTCCTTCCGTTGGCTCTGCCACTGTAAATAGTGCAAATTAGGGAATCAAAAGTAGTTATCGCATACCTGGTTCCAGTACTTCATGGGGGTGATCTTAGTGAGATTCTCGAAGTAATTGAGCCACTCCTGGAAATCGAAGTAGGATTGCTGCGTTCATCCTCACTTCCCCTCCATCTCTCTCTCTTTCTCTCTCTCTCTTTCTTTCTTTTTCTCTCTCCCCCTCTCTATCCTCTCTCTCTCCCCCCCTCTCTCTCTCACTCTCTCTCTCTCTCTCTCTCTCTCTCTCCCCATCTCTCTCAACTTCGGTTCTCCATTGGTGATCTCTAATTGAATCTTTTGCTCGATGGACACGTTGAGGACTGAAAAGTGCAAACATCGATTGAACAGTTTCAAGTCCAAATGTTCTCTCACACTGTGCCGCATTCATGTTTCCGAGAGTGACACTCCGGATATGCGGAAACGAAGCGAGAAGATACAGCATCTCCTCGTAGATGTTACCGTATCCAGGAGCCACGCTGCCTGCCTGAAACAGGCACATTACTGGGTACTGTATACTGTAATCAACTCACAGTACTTGTTGGTGCTCCACTGAAACGTAAAGTGAGTAATACTCTTTCCATAGAGATGAAAGATGCCGTGTACGCATCGGACTAGAAATAAATATTACTATAACAATGAATAATATGACTGTCTGTTCCATAACGAAAAGAAAACTGGCAGGGAAATGATACACTCACCAATGTCTCTCTCAACAGTGGGTGAATGAAAGAATCGCTTCCTCTTTCCGGCAAAGGTTACGGTAGGCATACGGTACTGAAAACAGAAAGTAAACACTAATAAGCCAGGTAAAAACGTGAACATTACCTTGGATTCGTCTCCGGTGATGATAAGGGAGAAGCATTGTCCTTTCTTCCAGATAGGCATCACTTCTCCCATACGAGAGCACACTTCATTCATAGTTCGAGATGTGTGACGTAGAGTCAAACGTGCCTGAGCGAATAATAGTACAGTACATGAGTAATATGATTAAAATAAAGAAGACTCACTCGAATATCTAGATATCGGAAGATGTAACCATAAGCGTCGTCATAGAGTTGTTCGAAAGAAGAGAGGGTCATCTAAAATAACAAACGTGATTACATGTGATGTTGAAAAAACAACAGAAATGGTGGAAGTGTGATCACTACTCCCTCTTTTATACGGAGGTCACTTTGCCATCAGCAAACAATTAAAACAATTATCTGTTTATCCGTAGGCAACATTTTGAATTCACCACGAGAGAGAGGAGAGAGGTAGAGAGAGGAAGGGAGAGAGAGAGGGGGGAGGGATTCCATGTTGCAGACGTGTCCGTTCCTGTGTCTCTCCACCGTCGCGAGCGTCGCCCGCACTGGCTCGGAGTCGAGATCAACGTACACGAGATGCAGGTGGATATCGATTGATCGATTATCGATTTCTGTAGTTTGCAGGAGAAGCGCACTCTGTCTTCTCCTTCTACTGAGGAGGGTCGTGAGAGTGGGAGGGAGGCTCTGTTCCAGTCTCTTCTCTTACATACGGGAGCCACTCGCTGTCACAATTCAAAATCTAAACTCTCATATCTCTAGTACACACCAGACATCAAAATCTCCAGTTTTGAAGTTGTTTACTTTGTTGTTTACTTGTTTACTTATCATGTACACATCAGATATGAACTCTTCTATGGGTCTAGTACACATCAGATATCGACATCTCAAGAACGTGGGCATTCCGGCTTTGCCCCTTCCCGCCTCTCCTCCGTTCAGAACGAGTGTCGACCATAGACATTCCCGGAATAGAGAGATGAATAGATAGATAGGGATATATATATATATATATATATATATATATATATATATATATATATATATATATATATATATATATATATATATATATATATATATATATATATATATATATATATATATGAAGAGAGAGAGAGACAGAGACAGAGAGAGACAGAGAGAGAACCGCCCCACATTGTGCAGTCTCGCCACGGCCACCACCCGCATGTACGCACCCGGACCAACTACAGGGATACGGTAGGGTTACGGTAGGTTGAATTCGAGATACTGTATTTGGAATTTGCACCGTACCCTGCATGCATAGAATCTTCCCGTCCATTACAGCTGCGAGACATCGGACATCGGACAGACACGGACTCACGGACATCGTTTCCTAAAGATCTCTCGTCTCTCTCTTTTCCTATCTCCCTTTCGCTTTCTCTCCCTCCCTCCTTCTCTCTCTTTCTCTCGTTCTCTCTCTCCTTCTCTCTCCCCCCCCCTCTCTCCTTCTCTCTCTCCGTCCCTCCCTCTCTGCCTCTCCTTCTCTCTACCTATCTCACTTTCTCTCTCTCTCTATCTCTCTCTCCCCCCCTTCCCTCCCTCACTCTCCCCCTCTCACTTTATCTCTCTCCTTCTCTTTCCCCTCTATTTGCGGCGCGAAACCGTGTCCCAAGTAGTTTCTGGAAGAATACAGTAGGCATAATTCAATTTACAGTAACCCAATTTCAAAGTACCGTACCCCAGGTAGAACTTCTTTTCCGGTGGTTTACCGGCGCATCCGATGAGAGTGACGAGAGAATCACCCTCGCCATGGATTGGCCCCACATCGACGCCTACGCAATCAATCGATATTCGGTCGATAATCGATCGATATCTTGAGATCGAGCACGAAGGAACTGGCGGGTGCTGCCGTGGAGGAGTGGCGGTCTCTTGTGGTGGAAGGAGCTGAAGAAATGACACAAACACGGACCTTGTTTCCAATACGAACACTTCTCATCACAGAGACAATCTTTTAGTTGAACAGCATACGGTGCTGTTCAACAAAAAAATATTGCGACCATCTTCCTATCTCTAACTTTTTTTTTCTCTTTTCTTCTCTCTTTCTCCAAGATACTTCGATGTTTGCACTCTCTACTTCCAAGGGCTGTCCCAAACTATCAACTGACTGAAACTAACTGAAACTTATGCTAAATCAATCAAAATTTTGTCTACTTCACAAATACATGATTACTGTACTCTCTACAGTGTGATATATGAAGAGTGAGTAGTGTGAATAGCAACGACACAACGCGCGCGCATTGCGAAATCATCTGCTCTCCGCATCACTCAAAAACAGCATCTTCACGGGTTTCTTTTCCTATCTTACTCCGTTTTGATTGTGAATTTGATATTTTCAGCATGCCCAGTCGACCCATCATCGACCACAAGAAGCAGTCTGGCGGTGGGAAGAGGGAGAAATGCGAGATGCACTTCTCGCACCTCACACCATGTACGTTTCACTGTGCCATGTTGTAGTGGTGGCATGTTTCAGATCTGATTCCGTCGACTCTTCGCCCCTCCTTCTCATCGGGCGGTCATCGCAAGGAGGGTGGAGAGCTGTGTCTACTCTGTGCCGGCACATACCCAGCACTCAGGAAACACGTACCACATTATTTATACATTTCATGCACACATTATTATGACCAAAAATTTAAATGTTGTGTTTATTCCGGCCTGGTACGAAAGTAAATCGCGGGGTTCGCCACCCACTGGCTGGGTAATTGTACTTCTCTTCTTTCGAATCACGCAGAGTATTGATTAGTCACTTGAACCGATGTTACCTTTATGAGCATGTCCATTGATTGATAATTGCAGATCCGCGCACACATCGACCCTGCTCAGATGGCAGCCGATCCAACACTCGATGGGAAGCTGATCGCCACCGTACAGGTTCGTTCCCATTCCATTCTCTCTCTCTCTCTCTCTCTCTCTCCCTCCCTCCCTCCCTCCCTCCCTCCCCCTCTCTCTCTCACTCACCCTTCATCACAATATCTCACTCCATCATTACGAAACGTGAAATTTTAATATGAAAAGTGTTGTCTCAGCATTATGCGAAGGAGTATCTGCCTCCAAGCGGACTGCATACTTATGAGAAGGCATCCTTCCTCCAGACGACACTCGGACTATCCAAGGAGAACCGACAGCAACTGGTGGACAGGTTCCAGTCAGTTATCTCCTCCTCCCCCCCCCCCCTCTCTCTCTCTCTCTCCTCAATGACGTCATTTCAGATCATCTGGCACGGTGTTCACTCCATTCGCTGCCGTGGTGGATATGATGTCTCCTCTTCGATGGGTGATCAGTGACTCTGAGCATTGTGCAGCCGCCAGTTCGAACAGAGATGTGGCGGTGAGAGAGAGGGGGAGAGGGAGAGAGAGAGAGAGGGAGGGGGGGAAGGGAGGGAGAGAGAGAGGGGGGGGAGAGGCGAGGGAAAGAGAGAGAGAGAGAAAGAGAGAGAGAGAGAGAAAGAGCGGGGGGGGGAGAGAGAGAGAGAGAGAGAGAGAGAGAGAGAGAGAGAGAGAGAGATTCCGCTTTACAGAAGCTCCGTATCCCACTTGTTCCCGGAGTCATCAGTCGGAGAAAGAACATCGGCCCACACTCCACAACCGTCAGTTGTATTCCACTCTTCCTCATTGTCTTTCAAAAATATGACATCTCAAGTGATGTGCCACACATGAAATGCCTGTAAACAGTGACAATGAACGGGTAGGATTTGCAGTAGAATGGTTCCAGTCAACCAACAATGAAAATACATTATGACGGTGCGTTTTCTGGCTTTTGGCTGGTCAGGGTCGCCAAGCCACCGCGGTAGCAAAACTTCTTTCGGCCCTCGAGCGGCATCGAACCCGTGACCTTGCGCTTGATAACCGCGCGCACATCCACTGCGCTACCTCTCCGACGAATAATAACATTACATAGTGGTTATACATATTGACTATATACACAAATGCAGATTCGCCAGCGAATGATCGCCTGCGACCTGGACAAGGAGCTGCACTGGAACGACCATGGATTGCTGAGGGCGGTGCGAGAGAGGCTCATCCAACACCATCCCACAGTACGTATCTCTCTTTCTCCCCCCCCTCTCTCTCTCTTTCTCTCTCTCTCTCTATCTCTCTCGCTCTCCCTCTCTCCCTCTATCTCTCTCCCTCCCTCATCCTCCCCAACCTTCCTTGTAGGACCCTCTGTCTTCTCACAATGATCCTACTTCTGACAAGTTCATCAACTCTCCCGTCACCGCGGCTGGAAACATTCTAGCCCAGTATGCGGTCTTCAAGTTTCCGAGATTGGAAGATGTGAGTAGATTATGAACAGAAATCACGACGTGTGATACTGAATAGCATCGCGCATACTCAAACTGCGCTAACAACCCACATGACCAATATGGGGACTGTCCAAAGACTCTCGATTACCAGTCTATAGCTACATAGGGTCCATGTCCATCAATGAAATATGAAAGTACAGGAACTGAATCAGATGACGTCACATAATTTTGACTAACGGCCCACAAGAGTGTTAGGGAGTCACATCACACGTGACTAGTGGTACATGGTTATAAGCAGGAACCGATGATTTCTATGGAACGTAATCGACGATTATGGAACGTAATCGACGATTGTAGGCTCACCTGAACGAGACAACAACACTCGACCCTTGTGTTCCCATCAAGGCTATCGAAGTGTACTGTGGGAAGTACGAGGAAGTTTTCAAGAAGATTCACTCGGTGAGTGGGCAGAGATTGGGTAATAGAGTAACTCCATTCAGGTGCACGGTCGTCTGAAGAAGCGCGATTGGTTCTCCGCGTATGCTCACTTTCATGGGCATTTCATCTATTCGGGGTTTCATCTTCAATAATCGAATAATTTGAGAGCTGGCGATTTTCTATTCTATACTGGAGTGAACGACGTGAAGGCATTCATCAAGGAGCGTCTACACTACATTCGGAAGGTAGAGAGAGAGGGGGGAGGGGGAGAGAGAGAGAGAGAGGGGGGGGGGAAGAGAGAGAGAGAGATAGAGAGAGCGAGAGCGATTATCTTTGTAAATCGCTGATCTACTGGACGAGCGAGGCTGGAGATCGACTCGACTTTTTCCAACACATCACCCTCACTTCTCTCATTCTGGTCAAGTTGGTCGTCACGTCCTCCGCCGCACAGCATTGTTCAGGGGTCGGGGGAATAACAGGGGTAGGCAGAAAAGAGAGGAATGGATAGGAGAGAGAAGGGGAGTAAGAGGAGAGAAGGGGAGTAAGAGGAGAGAGAGAGGAGAGAGAGAAGAGAAATAGGAGAGAGAGAGAGAGAGAGAGAGAGAGAGAGAGAGAGAGAGTCGATGACCGATCATTCGGCGGCGGCGGGCCAAATGAAGACCCGAACGCACGTCGCGAAGAAAATAATAATAATAAGTCTACGGCATTGAGACTGAAGAGGAATCCTCGAAGACGATGCCACCTCGGCACACTATCCTAATGGTGCCTCGATGGTGTTTGTCTCTCTTCTCAACTATTCTTCCACCTCCCTTACCCATTCCTTCATCCATAATATAAGTGAGAACTATATACTATCTATAAGATTATGATCACCTGACTGCAAACATTGCATATCAGTGCATATCAAAGCCATATCAGTGTCACTCAGCCAATAGAGCAAACGATGGAGCCTCCATACGTTTATCGCGTTGTATCGCAACGCTATCAATAAATCAATGGCTGTAAATGATAGAGTTAGGATTAGTGCTCTGTATGTATGCATATGGTTTTTTTTCTCGTTTGTAATAAGAATTTGCTCACGTTAGAATCATCATTATAAACTTATCTGAACAATGTCATTCTTCAGATTTTCATTGCATTTGTAATAGTAGTTAGTAGTTGGTAATATCCAGGAGATCTTACACATACACATATTGTTTGATCTTTGTTGCACCATCTTTGTTTCTCTTGCTAGTTCAACCGAGCTGTAGCTAAATCAACCGAATTCAAATTTGGCGCTTCTCTCTTTCTAAAAAAAAGTTCCTGTTGGCGCCAATACAAGCCAGCGTAAAACTAGAGCAACAGATATTTCGTGAACAAGGTTTTAAATAATAATGAAATGATTGCGATTGCTATAATGACAAGCTGGAACACTTAGATTTTTTCATACAATTATTTTATAAACAAGTTATAAAACAATATGTTTCTATTTCATTACAATCGTACGTTTACGTTATTCCGTTTACCCCTAATGTTAAAGTTTCAGGAAGTTTCGATGGCACCTTCACAAACGGAATGTGAGTGTTTCGTATGATTTTTTTTCGAATTTATTTGTTCAATAATTGTAATATTGTACTGTACTGATTTACCTTTCCCTATATAATTTTTGTTACATTAATGATTAATGCTTGTCGTTTCAGATGTCGAACGGCGAGATACCCATTGTGAGTTGAACTCTTTGTTTCATAATTGTAATATTGTACTTTTTGTTACAATAATGCTTATAATAATAATAATAATAATGGTTTATCCATAGGTGCAGACAAAACACAAACACAATATACAAACTTGGGGCGGAATGTACAAAGGTTTAGTGTTTTGTCCCCGGATGGGTCCTTGGAGGGTATTGCTCCCTATAGCAAAGCCTCATCCGGTGGGTAGCATCTTTTGAGAATCTTCTTTCTTCTTCCATATAGAGTATGCGGCCTTGATCCATCCTTGAACGCGTGAGCCTTATGGACCACGTTGCCTCTACCGTCGAACGTTATCGAACTTCTCGCGTCCATTTGCATACTTGCTCCCGGTCGATCCATTCGTCACCATCATGTTGCGAAATCCAAGAAATCCGCGAGTTACCCACTAGTGCACTTCCAACAGGCTTATTTGGCTCCTCCTTATCGTCTCACAGTGAACGGCTCCAGATATCGATCGATAACAATGACGTACTTCTCTTCCGTTCGCGGGTGCCACCGTAGCTCTTCAATTCGTTTTCGCTTTGTACCTTCTTTTCCTCCAATCGAGAATCCGCGCTTCGCCCACTAGTGCACTTCCAACAGGCTTATTTGGCGTCGCCTTATCGTCTCGCAGTGAACGGCCTCAATTCGAGAATCAGTCGATACTCCAAGAAACCTCATATCCAAGCGGCGGCGGCGGTGACTTTCATTGTCGTCGGGTGGTCATTCGAGGGAGCGCGGGAAGGGGCAACCGCTCGCGGGGACGGGAAAATGAGAAGTGAAATACCCATTGTATGAGATACCCATTGTAAGTTGAACTCTTTTGTAATCAAATCTGAATGTGAACACGGGCTACATTAGGTCAATCAATTAAAAAAGGTCAACCAATGCCAATTCTTACAAATATCACACAATAGCACGCCATTGTAATACTTATTTGTCATTCATTCAATTCGATAGTTACTATCTACCTTCAGGACGCTTCCAAAGAGGAGCTCCGCGCGTCCATCACCCAGGCAGCTGCCTACAACACGGTGCAGTTCATCAGGTGAGTGTGGCTTTGAAAAAATAAATTCATTACACCATAAGATTGCTTCACACATGAAATGCCTGTGAACAATGATAATAGAAGGGATGCAGTAGAGTACTAGACGTTATTATCATGGTTCTAGAAAACTAGCAATGAGAATCCACGATGACGCTGTGTCTTTTGGCTAGCGGCTGACAACATGTCAGCTTTCTATGTTTCTATAAGTTAACGTTTTGTATTAATGCCAGCTATTTTTGCGTATCAAACATCTTAAATGCTGCAATAACACATATTTTGTTGCTGATATAACGATATGTTTAGCTCTGATTGTCATCGTTCAGCGCTAGTTGTGATGCGCGACACATGGAACGAGGTTAGAAACTACTTTTGTACACTGTGAAGATGTAGTCTGTCTATATTAATAGTAATATTGTCTTTTCATTTTCGTTTTTTTCGCTCCCATATCTGCCTATCCTTGTCGATTCAAATAAACATTGCATCACAACATTCTAGGGTGGCAATCAGATCGTTCCCGAGGCTGGTGGCAACGCGCCTCCCGTCAACTACAATCCGGGGAGGCTACGACCTGTTCACAATCGCAATGACACTTCGATATGCATGATGGCACTGAACCCGTTCAGGAGCCGACGCTGCGCGAGATCCGAGACGCGATGCAGTCCCCTGCCGAGCTCATCCGGCACGTGCTCGTACGTTTAATCCGTTTCAATTTATTAGTCTCTCTGTTAAAACTTATCTTTTCGCATATGTGGACACTTGGAACTTGACGCGCATATGTAGGAAAATAGTTTTTTTATCCCAAATATGGTTATCCACTTTTGTTGAGTTGACATCAATCAATGTAGTACCGGTTCTATGTTGAATTGAGTTTTGAGTTTTGATTGAAGTGTCAATATTGATGCCAGCCGAGGGAATCTTTACACCATGAGATGCCATGATCCGCACTCCCATTTCCCTTTCATCCTGTGCAATGTCCGCCGACCACCTAATGGACAGATTTCATGTCATCCTTTGAGTTCTGGTTGATTGCGGTTCATTCTACAAAACATGTTCTAGTAGTATTCAGTACCGCGCTTTCGATGGCCACACCTGTTCAGCACTGATAATGAATTCATAACAACAGTGATGTACACGTCATCGTTCTAGACGTGGCTGGACACGGGTGTTCCCGTCTGCTTCCTCGACGCGAGGATGATGTCCTCACTCGAAGAGCTCCGAAACGTGCCCGAGTACAACACGCTGATAACCACGATGAAGTCCGGCCAGGGAGATTCTTCATTCCATCAAGACACGGTCAGTCTCTTCGTATGCATCTCCGAAATAAATTGAAGTAATTTGTAGGCGTTGCAAGAGAATCGCAAGTGATTTGTTGAAGTCGTTTGAAATAATTCGAAGGCAAATCGGAAAGCATGTCGCAAGGCATATCGCAAGTAGTTTGGAGGCAATTCGAAGTAGTTTGAAGAGACTGATCGCTACTTTATGTTGTCGACAATCGTGGTACACGTTATCAAGCATAATTGTTTTAGAAGATTGTTCCCGTGGATGAGAAGCAGCATTTCTTGAAGTATCGTTCGGAGATTGGCGGCGCGACGCTGGAGCTCACTCTGAAGGACAACACGTTTATAATTACACTGATGAAGTGAACACTTCCGGTTTCTGCTATCTCTGTCATTACTTCATACCGTCTCACATTCACATAGTCACAACTCCTATTGTTCAGTTCACGTTTCTTGTTTTGATCGCTATGAAATGATCTGCTCTGCATATTCGTGATATCCATGGCCTGTACGTGTAATGCAATACGAAAATGTACCTTTTTTAGTTCACATGATCTATTTGTTGTTGCTAGGATGCATTTCGATTTGTATTTGTGATCGATCGTCGCTTGTTCCGATAAAATCTATTCCACCGACACGTTGACCATGCTTCTCTTTTGCAAACTATTATGCAGCGTAACAAAAACCAACTATCTAAAAATGATCCTAGCACGCAATCAACGTGTGACATCCGCGCGAGAGAGGAGGAAGCGGGCGCGATGTTTGAAACAGTCTACAGTACTGTTCATTCGCGATGAGCCAGTTCCGTGGATTCCACGGATTCCACGGAATCATCGGAATTTCTGTGACTGTCTCGCCACTCTCCTCTGCTCTCACAGTCTCTCGCTTTCTCCCTCCCTCCTCGCATTCTCCCCTCTGGCAATATGATGGAGGGGAGAGAGCGAGTCTATGTAGTGGTTGATGAACAACTTTTCCGAAATGAAGTTTTCATTTAACGAAATCATCATGGTCAATCATATTTTGATCTAAGCTTCACAAATATATCATATTTCATAGGTCTCAGATCAAATCCACTAGTTGGATATGTTCAGTACTGAATTCAGTTTTGACTTCAATATTCGATATATATGAAATGTATTACTGGTTGATCACAATCCTTGATTTAGTCAGTAAATACATTTTATTGCAATTATTTTCGTCATTTGTTTTTTTTCTTTATTGATTGGTCCCCCGATAGAGCAAACCCATTGATTGGTCCCCTGATACAGCACTCTCTCGCTTTCCTCCCTCGTACTCCGCTACCCTGCCTGCAGCGGTTACAGTCTGCCGAACGACTGCTATTGTGATTGGGTCCGCTTCTGCAACACTCGAAATTTCGAAATTTTGTTTTGATGAAACATAAGTATGATATTGTAGTTCATCTTGTATTCGGAAACAGGAATATACCATGGTTGATAGGGTTCCGATGAACTTTGTCTTTCGGATATAGCATCGAACAGTCGATAGTGTTTTGAGAAACCAGCGACGATTTTTGTTGTGATGTCTTTGTCTTGTCGAGACGAGTAAAAAAACATCTTTTTTTTGATATTTCGACCATTTTGAACAAATCCAGGTATCGCCACCCGGGCTTATTTCCAGTTCAACTTGAGTGATTGTGCAAATGCGCATCCCACTCCCTCTCGTTGCCACCGCGCCAAAAATCGATTTTGAAAGTAGGAAACACAGATGTAACACTGATCAGAGAGCTTTTCTGTAAGATTTGTAAAGTAAAATCTCAACATTTTTCAAAATTTTCCCCTCAATGTGAGTTTTTAGTAGCTTACTGTCTGTGATAGTTTTGAAAGTTGATGACTATCAAATATAGTTTTCAGAAAAAAAATTACCAGAGAGAGGAGAGACAAAAGAGAGGAGAGTCAGAAAGAGAGAGAGAGAGAGGAGAGTCAGAAAGAGAGAGAAAGGAGAGTCAGAGTCAGAGAGAGAGAGAGAGAGAGAGAGAGAGAGAGAGAGAGAGGAGAGAGTCAGAGAGAGAGAGAGAGAGAGAGGAGAGAGTCAGAGAGAGAGAGAGAGAGAGAGAGCGATATGGTTGATGAAGTCCAATTAGCGGTTCGATTGAAGTGTAGCAGTACCGCGTAGATAGTAGATACCGCGGGCAACTTCTGTTATTGAGAAACATAATTGAGTAGTTGTCTATTGCTTTCGGCAGCAACCAGGAGTACTATAAAATGCATGATCACGAAAAGTGTCCAATAATCCGACCTAAATTCGCCCTTCTCTTTATATATGAGATATTAATTCTACAAAGGTGAGTTATTTTTCTTTCTTTTTTTGTTATGCTGGAGTAAGTAGCAAAACAATGGCAATCTCATTTGATGTTGATTTCTTTTTAACTGTCAAGGAGAGAGAAACGATTTTTCTGCCATTCTCAAGGTATGTCCGGAATCTCAACGACGGCGTACCCGTCTGGACCATAAACATCGAGGAGTGGAGATCTGCAGGGAAAAACCGCTGTTCTGTGATCGTGAGTTGATTTCCCATTACTTTTTCTCGTTACTCTGTATTTTGTTACCTTCTTAACCATGTTGTGTCTGGTTTTTTTTGTTCTCTTTTCTCTCTGTTACATTCTTACAGTATCCCTATTGCAGTTTCGTCCGCCGTTTGAACTCTCAAGCCAAAGTGGCAGCCGAGTACAGGATTGAGGGACTGTTGACAACACTATTTGATCAGTGCATACTATCTCCTTATATTATGTTTGATCACTTCGTCCGATAAGATAAAGTAGTTTAAACTTTATACAATCGGATAAAGTTCAATTCATAGTTGAGTTTATGACCAAGATGACAGTTTTCGTGTCGGATAAACGTTGGTATCAGTTTCAGTATTTTATTCAAAGTATACGCACATATATTATGTTAACCAAACCGACAAAACAACAAATTGTACAGGTTAAATGCACACATCTCAAGATTTCACATATCATCTCCCATGTAAGGGGATAAAGTAGTATAGTTCGACAAAAGAGCATAGACGGGACTCCTGAGGAACGTTGTGTGCATGAAGACTTCCTCATTGAGTTCGTCAGAGCCCAAGAACAGAGCTCCGACTGAGAGCATAGTCATCATAGTTTCGAACTCGAAGGAAGCTAGAGCCAGCATGCTCACACTCTCTGTGTCGGAAGGGGTAGAAGAATGCGGGTTGTAGTGTGCGGGAAGTAGAGAGTAGGCTGGAGTGGTGAGGTCGAGCGGCGCGTCGCGGCGTCCAGCATGGTCACTCAGCGGCTGTGCACCAAGAAATTCCAGCGCCTGAAAGAAAGAAAAAAAACATATAGAGATAACGATCAAAGAGAAAAATAAAACAATATTTGTAATTTCGCTGCCTTGTATACGTTCATCATGTAGACTGTGCAATGCCTATCACATCAACTATAAGCTTCTCACTCGCGCTGGACTCACTTTTTAGCGGCGCCCAGTACAGCCTCTTGCAGCAACTTGAACGTGACCTTTCCCTCAACGATCTCCTAGAAGATGTCTCTTTTGCGAACAACGTGAAGGACAGCAGCTTGTCGGTGAAGTTGGGAGAAGTTGGAAACATCGGTGTGAACGTCGATGTCCTCCATCAGCTGAAGACAACAGTTGTCCATTTTCTTGATTCGCATCTTGATTCCACCCGTTCTTGTGCGGAGCCTGATGCTCTTCTCACATCCGTCGATCACAGGCATTCCGAGTATCTCCAAAAGGGTCAGGATATACGTAGCCGCTAGTGTCCAACTCTGCATCAGCTTCCTCACCTCATGCAGCACGTCCATAATCTGCAATCAAAAAGATTACTTGTGTATACACTTTATTTACTGGTAATCACATGCACGCGCATCAGTTGTATTATTTTATACGATTGAATAAAGTGAACAGTTTGACAAGTTTGACCATTTTATCCGATTAGATAAAGTAGTTTGACCACTTTATCCTGCCAAATAAAGTTTTTTTTTATCCGGGATAAAGGATTTAGGCATTTGAAAAAAAGTCAAAGCATTGTTATGCCATCGGAGTAAGAGAGATGAGAGAGAGATGAAAAAGATAGGAGAGAATGAGAGAAGAGAGAGTGGTAGCAAAAGAAATACACCCACCTTTTTTGTTGAACTTTTATGATATATATATAAGCTGGTATATGCAGCATCATTCCAAATTACGTGGAATAGTAATCAATAGTGCCATCGAATGGTATGAAACAGTGCGTCTGCTTAAAAGAACACACATTTCTGCGAGGGGGCGGTCCGCCACTGGCTGAATCAGATAGCACTTCGCTCTCACACTCGCAGGCAGAGAGCAGACGGATAGACAGAGGAAAAGGGCATCCTTTGAAGACACCGCTCACACATGGGTTGCTAGTAGGAAGAACAAAACATAAATGTGCGAAACATGACTCCCATGTTTACTTTATCGGATCAATGGAATTGATTCTTACTTACTTATAATGACGGAAAGTGTGTGGTTTTCATCTCTTGTTACACTAATACGATTTTCGTTTGTCTGATAACAGCAAACAAAACTAATTGAATACCGTTAAATCAGCGTGAAAGAGTGAATCGTTCACGCTAATTAGAACAAGTAACGTGTCCAGTCAAAAAAAATGTTACATGTTTTCGACGTTAAATCTGCATCTCACGTTGCGGTCCCTACGTACCTCGTGATCGAATGAAACACGTTGTTGCGAAGTTTGAGACGGGTGGCTAAGGCAAGATATTGGATCTTCTAGGTGCAAAAAGTGGGCTTTGGTATAACAAACTCTCTGAGACGCGGCTACCGTCACCGAATATCCGGTCCGGTCCCGTGTCGGAGTCGGAAAAGGTACAGCGATTCTGTATAAGATATCTCTGAACTAGTACACTATCAGTAAAGGTCCGTGTATACTCATTCACTATCGTATCCCTCTCTTCCTTTCACTCACTGCCCACATCCGGCCTCTCTTTTGGCCAGGTGCGCTTTGAGATGTGATTTGAAAACGAGACGAGGTATCGACATGCGGTTTTTCTTGGCAATTAGTAAATCATACAACATACAACATACCTTCATACCACCATACCACATACCACCATACTACCATACTACCATACCACCATACGAGCGTACTACCATACCATCATACAACATACCATAATTTTTGCACTCATACAACTATGATTGCTGTCATACCACCATACCTCCATACCACCATACCACGTGATTTCGAAAAGTTTTCGCGCGCATTTTCATATCACGTCTCGCGTCAGTCGTTTTTTCATTTAAATTTTCATGGTTTTTTGTCATTGTCATTGTTATTTCTCGTTACTTTTTTTCTTTTCATTTTTCAAGTTTTGAATGTGAGAGACGCGAACATCTCTCTTTCTCTCCCTTGTCGAAAACGACACTCAAGATGAAATGAAGAAACGCAACTATTTCATTGGACGTATGTAGGAGGAAGCCCCCGCTGTTTGTATTCTACCAGTCGGTGTCGCGTCCGACGATCGACTTCCTTTCTTTGTGCAAAATGGACGCAAAGCCTTTTCTAGGAGCCACACACCTCTGACTGAAATCCGATGAAGCCCATCGCGTCAACACATCTTCAAGAACGAGTATCGTTCGCGCAGAATTGCAATTGCCTTCTCTCGCTCGATGCTCGGGTAGGTATGCAAAAGCGATCATCGCCGTGCCACCAGAAAGGGGTCGAACTTTTTCAGAAAAACGATTTTTTTCAGAAAAATACAACGATATGCATGGATAAGTCTTCCCATTTTGCGAAACTAGAATTTAGTAGCTCTACAACTCGGGTAAATCTTCACATCTCAGGTAAACCTTCACATTGCGTGAACAAGATTAGAGAGAGTTTGACTTCCAAGATGCTCTCCCAAGACTTCCCACATGCGTAGACACCGATTATTGTATTGTACAATCTACAATCTGAATGAACGTAGAATCGGGCTGATTCGCGTGTAAAATGTACTTACACGCAGTGTACCCGAGAATACTCGATAATACACGAGAAGAAGAAAACATTCAGAGCCCATGCCAAAGTTGCTGCCTCATCCCTGGACGGTAACAGTTCTGACAAACACATCTCTTGCCATCTCCTCCTCTATTTTCCATATGTCTTATCTCTCAACCTTATTGCTTCTCCTTGGTGACTCCTTCCCGGGTCCAGGCTATACATGACAAAATCTAAACCTACGTATGTGTACAGTATACCATATACTTCTGGTCAATCTACGTAGATAAAAATCAAATGAAGACGTTTTGGGCTCTTCCAAACACAGAGAAAACCGACCGAGGCGA
>CAWZYM010000107.1:317500-332500 GCA_963966185.1 Rhabditoides inermis | reverse complement strand
TAATGTTACAAATGCCGCGTACTATGAAAATATTGTGACATTAGTATTTTTGTACATAAATTTTGTTTCAATAAGGGAGAGGGAGAGGGAGAGGGAGAGGGAGAGGGAGAGGGAGAGGGAGAGGGAGAGGGAGAGGAAGAGCGAGAAGGAGAGGGAGAGGGAGAGGTCGAACCGAACAATCCATGCTCCCCCCTTTGGGTCAGAGGAGTACGTTTCCGAGCACTGTGCAATACGTTTTATAGTGACAACAACAAAACAACATACCGTTGGAATTCATGTTTCGCGAGAAATCTATTGCACTAAACTAAAAGGTTCTAGCTTAAAAACTGACCGAGTTATTCACGAATTTCTAAAGGCCCAAATCCGGGCCTTTGTGGATCCAGATGTGGGCCTTGTAAGCGGTAGCTCGTTGGAGGATGGTTTGAGCTTTTAGGGGTTTCAGAATATTGAAATAAACGATCCGGGAAGTTTCAGGATGGGGAAAAAGGGGTTTGGAGAGAAGATTGTGATATGATATGGATATATTTTTTTGCAAAAATTTAGATGTCGCTCGAGAGCCGCGCGCGAAGAGAGAAGAGGCGAAATCGAGAGCTCAAGCATGACGTGTGTGAGCTCTTTTCCATTCCGTTCCGGCGCGCGCAGCGCGCAAGCGCCTATGATTGGATAGTGATAAGTTGTGTTGCAGGTGATAACTAGTGATGAAACTTTGACTATCGAGTAAGAGTGATGAGGCGAGTCGGCTGGCGTCAAAAAAGTGTGTTATGATGGGTGGTGAGTGAGTTGGTGCTGATCGAAAATGGAGATTTGTGAAGGTTGAGTGAAGAGTGGCTGTTGGTGGTGAGACAAGTGATGTGACAAGTGATCAGGGTGATATCAGTGATCGATAATTGAGTGATTATGGGGCGATAGGGAGTATGATACATGGTTGGAGAGGTCTCATTGAGGTGATTTCGTCTTTATCCGCTAGAACCCTTTTTTCATCAGAGGGGAGAATGATCAGAGAAAGGAAGAAAGAGGGAGAGGGAGAGGCTCTTACAATTCCTGTATGTTTACTGTACACAATTCATCCGCCCGCCATGCGACATGTGTTGTCGCTTCCAGGCTCGAAAGGACACATTTCTCTCTCTCTCTCTCTCTCTCTCTCTCTCTCTCTGTCTCTCTGTATCTCTGTATCTCTCTCTCTCTCTCTCTCTCTCTCTCTCTCTCTTTGTCTCTCTCTGTCTCTCTCTCTCTCTGTCTCTCTCTTCTCTCTCTGTCTCTCTTCCGTCCTCTCCTCTCTGTTTCTCCTCCGTCCGCTCTCAGTGTCCACTCCGTCGGCATTGCCATCAGGGGACTGAAAAAATGTAATTAAAACTGAAAAGCGTGAATAGTCAACCCACATCTTCCACATCCATACGGGCGTCCTCCTCCTCATCATTCTCCTTGTTCTCCGTCATATCCATGACGATGTTGTCGTGAGCATCAAGATTCGGAGAACTGGTCGCACGACGTCCAGGCAGTCTATCCAGACGCGCCCAGCGCACAACAAGGCTCAATTAAAACCATTCTTATCTCTCTCTCTCTCTCTCTCTCTCTGTCTCTGTCTCTGTCTCTGTCTCTGTCTCTGTTTCTGTCTCTGTCTCTGTCTCTGTCTCTGTCTCTGTCTCTCTCTCTCTCTCTCTCTCTCTCTCTCTCTCTCTCTCTTTCTCTGTCTCTCTGTCTCTTTGCAGAAACTTGACTGCAAATAATGCCGCTTTTTCCACCAGAGAAAGCACCGAAACAACAGAACAGATGACGCGTGTGGCATGGACGTGAAATGAATCTTCGCATTTCTCGAATTAATGATTCCGACAATCCACAATTCAAGAAATAAAGCTACCGAAAAGAATCCGACCGCAACATTTCGTACACTATTGGTAGCGACTGACTCACTTTATCACAAACTTGAAAGAGTTAATTTATTCACTTGGCAAAGAACTATTCGAGCAATTGAAACGATAACAGTGCATTGATTACAATATCTGAAAACAATACAAATGCAATACAACATCTGAAAAACAGAAACTCTTTTACATATAACACGCAACATCAAGAGAACATTTGAGTAGTATAACATTTTCTGTGAATAATATCTTAAAACAGCTGTTTCTGAAGAAAACGGATTGTGCTCGTAGAACATACTATGGCTGGGTCGACTTGTTCTTGTCAATAGCAACGAGCTGACGCCTGATTTTTCTGTAGATGGGATAGTCGTAGTCGAGAGCGTCCAAGAGACTCCAACCCTTCTTCGCCACTCCCTCCTTCATAACTGCCATGATATCCTCGACCGCCACAGGCTTGAACACACCTCAAAACAACCACGACTGAAACACAAAAATACGAAGGAGTGGCATATGATGTACACGTGTTCACACTAGTCATTCACCGATGGCAGTAGGCACACTCTTTGAACAACAGGTTTCCTCGAAAAACAAGAGTTCAGTTCCAGTCTCCGATCGACGCGTTCTACGCCGCACAGCCGCAGCTGAGGCTCTTTGTCCGAATGATCATGACCGGGTGGGTGGGGGCTGGGCATGCTCACAATCACGATGAGATTGGCGTACGGACAGTTACTTGTCGATTTCTTATTGTCTTCTCCACATTGAATTTATGTTGTATGACGAGATCTAGACGATGCAGTGATACATACTTGGTGTGGTATGCATGTATGCATTAGTTTGAATAGCTCGTGTTCGAGTTGAGTCTGACTGAATCTTACAAAATGATTCATGACATGAAACTAACTACGCAATCATCCGGTTTGGTCCCGTTCACCAGACCGAGTGTGCGATCTTACCGGCCGGGACCATGATGAGTAGTGAATGAATAGGACTGGGGCATCGACTGTCTCGTTTGCAGTGAGTTCCGCTTCCCGGTGGGGTACGACGGGCAGTCTCCCGCTGAGGTGGCGGCCAGCTGCAAGGAGGCTGAGGAGGTGGGAAGGGAGAGAAGGGAGAGAGGTAGGGGTAGAGAGAAGAGGGAGGGAGGGAGATAGAGGTGATGTGTTGTTGTAATTACCCGTAAGTATTATGATTCATGTGATTAACAGAATGAGATCCCACTCTTGTCGATCCCATTTCTGCAGGCCGAATCGGTGGATGATGCTAATTCTCGTGATGCTGTGATTTCTTCACTGTCTCACTCCATGTCTCTTTCAGGCCGAGTCTGTAGCCGTGCTATCTCTGGAGACTCGCCTGGCCGGGCAGACGATAACAGCCGGCAACAGCCATCTACTCAGTGTGCTGTTCCACACTGGCAGGGCCGAGGGGAAGAGGTGTGCAGTGTCTCTTTCAGATTCCGATGATCATGCTTCGTTTTGTTGTTTTTCGTTTTGTTGTGTCATCTCTTATTGTATTTCACGTGTTTGTAAAGGAACACACCACTCAAAATTTCGTACATAAACTGTCACATGAATGAATATTAAAATACAACAAGTTATTTATAAATAAACTATGCTAAAAACGAACGCAACATGTAGAAAACGAGTATCGAAGTTTCAGTTTCGTAGTGAGAAATACCAAATTGGTGAGTATGGTCATACACCAATTATCGATTGGGTATTTCTCACTACGAAATGAAAACTTCGCTGCTCGTTTTCTAGATGTCGCGTTCGTTTCTAGCATATAGTTCATTTATGAAAATTTGTTGTATTTTGATATTCTTTCATGCGGCAGTCGTAGTTTAGGTACGAAATTTAGAGTGGTGTGTTCCTTTAAGAACCCTACCAATTATGGTGACATTGCAGTGCCGTGGCTCGCTGCCCGCCGCGCTCTCTTCTGCGCGATCTGGCCGCGTTGTGCGGCGAGCACGGGGTGCGGATGCGACTGTGTCAGTGGAGGGAGACGGATGTGCTGGGGGACACGGTGCGCCACGTAGGGGTGGAGAAAGTGCGCGCGGCGGTCGAGGTGGGTTAGAATAGGTTGTCCATGTTATAACTATCTATGTTATGCGTCATTTCCTTGGGTGTCAATTGCATTCTTAGCGAGTTGTGGGGAGGGAAGTGGATTGAGGGTGTCGGTGGTGAAGAAATGACATACTCTGACATACATTGTTGAAGTGAGCTTTCCCGAGTGTGCTGAAACGTATTTAATTGTGTTTAGTCACTGCCGTTAAAGCAACAGTGGCGACTTATTTTCGACTCGGAGTATTATTAAAAATCATATTATCCTAACACATTTTCAATTTTTGCGAAAGAACGACGATTCTGCGTAACTTTCGATTCTGCCACTGCCAAGAATGCAGCTCAAAATTTGAATTTCCCGCCAACGCTTCACTGCAAAAACTGGGGTCGGAAACATAACCGCAAATAAACAATGGCCGGTCACTTGCTTCTTGGCTCAGTGCATGTGCGCTGCGTTGTGGCCCCTAATATTCGCTGGTTCGATTCCTGTCGCCGCCAAATGTTTTGCTCGTGTGAAAATGAGGAGTTGTGACAGGTTGTGGCAGAAATAAGTCGCCACTGTCCCTTTAATATAGATTTCGAGAGAATTCGCAAGCGACTGTTTTTATTGAGTAGTCAATCTATTCGGCGTGTTACGTGTATGTTTGAAGCGTTTTTAAACATGTTGAGAAAGCAAAAACAAGAAAGTGCAATACGATGGTGCATCAAATAAAGGAGTATAATCTGCTTTGTTTGCAGGAGCTGGTCCGTTCCATCCCCACCTCGATCTCGCATGTGCCAGTGGAGTGCGTATGTGATCTGCTCGTATCAGCCATGCACACCCGAGTCGCCCTCCCGCACAACATTGACGAGGTGGGTCGGAGAAGAGAGAAGCTGCTCGCGAGTGGGGTGTGCTCGGGCGAGTAAAAGTTATTGTTGTAGTTATACAGTGGTTGTGCAGTAACTCATGCCGCCACCTGGTCAGGGTGGGCGGCAGCGGAGTTGAACGTGGCAACTACCGTACCCAACACACACAACGTCACAACATATGATACGGCAAAAGAGCACATTTTATCGCGGAAAGAGTGGCATAGTTGCAAAAAGCAAAAGGAGTCGACGACGAGGAACTTGGTGGAGATGCT
This sequence comes from Rhabditoides inermis, assembly GCA_963966185.1. Classification (NCBI taxonomy): domain Eukaryota; kingdom Metazoa; phylum Nematoda; class Chromadorea; order Rhabditida; family Rhabditidae; genus Rhabditoides; species Rhabditoides inermis. Next base: position 327,460 of record CAWZYM010000107.1, on the reverse strand, counting down.
TAAGTACTGTCGGATGTTGGCGTGCGGGGTGAGGGGAGAGCGCCGGGGAAAGATCGCCGGCAGGCGATTGCGCCTGGAATGACAACACATTAGGGCTCGTTCCCAAGATGATGAGGAGTGATATTGAAAGTGGTGTGGGAAGTGGTTTGATTGAGTGTAGCCGGGTTGATTGGTTGATCTTGAGGAATGTGGCAAGAAGCCTCTAACTGTCTGCTTGTACTCTCTCTCTCTCAGTGATTCACGCATGATGCGAAGTGTGGGTGAGAGAGGAGAGAGCGCGAGGACGAGAGATCAGATGCACGTGCGACGCGCGTGTGGGAGAGAGATGCGTCAGCGAGCGCTCGGCGGTGGCATGATAGCATCAGAGAGTGCTGTTGAGTTCATGCTAGGTTTCCGTGTGCGCAGCATACGTCACAGCTATCCCCATTGCGGGTTGCCGACCTCGGCAATTGGAAAAAAAGTACCCACCGAAAGAAGGGAGGAATGGTGGCGATAAGCCGAGTAGTGAGTGAGTGGCGAAAAGCCCGGGCGGCCTTATTCCATGAGATCGCTGATCTCCTGTCGGAGACGGGCGATGGCGCGCTCCGCCCGCTCGCGGTCCACGACACACAGCTCCAGCTCGGTGTGGAGCGCCGCCAGGCGGCTTCGCCTGTTCTCCTGCTCGGTTGCCGACGAGCGGTGGCGACGGTATGGCGATGTGGTCGATTGGGCCTCGTCGTTGTCATTCTTCCTCTTAAGCTTGCTCTCGACCTGCGACTGGCTCCAGCGACGGAACGTCGAAGTCTGGACGTAGTGGGTGCGTCCGCCGAAGAGGGGCGTGGAGGGAGGGACGGGTTTTCCCTTGGCGTTCACCTCGATCACCTCGTCGTTGTCATCCTCGTTCTTGGCCTGGCCGATGGGAAGGTGGCAGTAGGCGCATTCCTCAAGGGTGTTCGCGGTCTGCTCCGGGCGTCGGTTGGATGAGATCAGTACGGGCGGTGTGGTCGGGCGATACTCCGGGGATCCTTCGTTCACCCAGTCCCCCATAGGAGACGACGGCTCGTATACTGGTGTGGTCGGCGTGGCTGCGTGAGTGGGAGGGGCGGACGGAGCGTCCGCAACCGGGCCAGTGGTGAGCACGGCGTTGAGCGGCTGATGCTGCAAGGCGTCCTCGGCATCGTCGAGGGGGGCGGGGCAAGAAGCCCTGGTTGCGAGGGTGGAAGGAGGAGAGGGGCTATAAGCCGGGGATGAGGCAGTGGGTCCCGTGGTGTCGTTCTGGCTTGCTGGCGCCGTCTCCGTGGGAGGCGGGATCGGGGTGGGCGTCGTGGACTCCATCCAGAAAATCTGGAACACCGGGTTATGCATGAATCAATCTATCAACAACAATGAGATCAGAGATAACCTGCTTGGCAGGCGGGTGCGAACGACCCGTGAGTTTATAAAAGAGGGAGTGTGGACTTGATGGCAATCCTTTATTCATACAGCATAGTGGTGATCAAGTGGCAAAAAGCCAAAGTGGCGCTCCTCGGCCATCTTCAGAGTTGGTCCAGGAACTGCTCGATGTTGTAGTGATATTGCTGCTCCTTGAGTTTCTTGAGTGCAGCTCCCCAGACTGTTAGCTTCTCCAGGTGCTGCTTCTGCCCAAGAAGAAAGAGGGCTGAACGAGCTCTTGACGCTCCCACGAGGAATCGCGACGCGTCCTCGATGAACTCGGAGTTCTCCTTGTTCCTCGTGCGCGTGGAGAGGAGGAGGACGATCTCGGCCTCCGCCCCCTGCACCTTTTGAATGGTGGCGACACGAAATCCGAACCGGCTGATCCTCTCCTGTACCCGCTTCTCGGTGGCGGTGTAGTACGTCAGGATCATGACGTCCTGGGGGCGGATTCCACGGAGAGAAAGGCGTCGGGCAATCTCGATAGCAGCGTTGATCTCTCCGCTGTTGTACAGAGACCCCGAGAAGTCCTTCTCGTGGTGGCCCGAGACGTCCACAAAGGCCAGCGGGGCTTGTCGGATAGGGGAATAAGTTGGCAATAAGCCGGTGGCGCCCTCTGGACGCGTGAAGACACTGGCGGCGGGGCGGAGACGGCCGTTGTAGCACGCCTCAGAGATAAACGTTGCCAACAGGGGGTTGAATCTGTGGCTCTCCGCGAGGGCCACCTGCGGCACGTTGAGTGAGATGTTGGCCAGCCTCATTGCTCCCGTTGCTGCAATCGTTGCGGCCCGGGACTCCTCCGCCGCCAAGGTGGTGAAGGGCGCCAGTTGGCGGTGATCTCCCATGAGTCGCAGCCTGGCATTCGGGAGCAGAGACGATGTCAGGAACGGGGTGGCGTCTGGTAGTTGCGACGCCTCGTCACAAACGAGCCAGTGCACCTTGCCGGCTAGGTTGCTGAGGCGGCCGTTTTCTCCGAACAGCACCGCCATCATCGCGACGGTCATCACCAAGACCCGTGGGCGGCGGCGAGTCAGCATTGTGTGGAACAGCTGGCCTTCCCGTTGTGCGTGGGTGGCAGTGTCGGTGATGAGTGCCAGCTCCTCGTCGGTCAGTCCGTCAGTCGTTGACGAATCGTCCTTCATCCGCTCATGTACGGCGTGGAACGTGGCGTAGTCTGCTGCCAGCTGACGCATCTCTTCAGGGAGGCTTCGATCGAAGCGGAGTTTCGAGATGAGTGCTTGGGTATCCACCTCGGTGCTTCCTTTGACGGTCGACTCCTTTTGCTTTTTGCAACTATGCCACTCTTTCCGCGATAAAATGTGCTCTTTTGCCGTATCATATGTTGTGACGTTGTGTGTGTTGGGTACGGTAGTTGCCACGTTCAACTCCGCTGCCGCCCACCCTGACCAGGTGGCGGCACATTGACGAGGTGGGTCGGAGAAGAGAGAAGCTGCTCGCGAGTGGGGTGTGCTCGGGCGAGTAAAAGTTTTTGTTGTAGTTATACAGTGGTTGTGCATACATTGACGAGGTGGGTCGGAGAAGAGAGAAGCTGCTCGCGAGTGGGGTGTGCTCGGGCGAGTAGAAGTTATTGTTGTAGTTATACAGTAGTTGTGCATACATTGACGAGGTGCGTCGCTTTACTGTATTTGATACATTTTGATTTAGAAGATTTATTCATGGTTTGTACAACAATAGAGTGGAAATTCAAAGACAATTGTTCTGTGAATGTGTTATTACTCATCACATGACAGTGAAACTGATTATCGCGCGTCAAAATCGGTCATTACCCAGACCTTCTTCACTGCCGGGATCTCTGTGAATAGTAGAAAGGGGACAAGGCAATAACATTTTGAGATTCTACATACTTGTGATTCTTCTCTTTTCAGGTAGCGAGTCGTCTGCGCACCGCCGTCTCGGAGATATCGACGGAAGAGGAGGTGGGTCGAGTCGTACTTTTCTTGTTAGCCCACGATTGTCTTGGGTGCTAATCTACAGAGATAGGACAATTGGACTGTTCTAACAATGCAGTTTGAATGAACACCCCCTCTTGCAGTTTACCCACACGATGATGTGAAGATAGATAAAGATAGAGAGACAAATGAACTGGTAGACTGTCACACATGCTTGCATCCACCGTCCGTCCCCCGTTGCAGTCGACCCGCACGGTGCTCTGTCTTCTCGGTGCTCTGTCGTCTCCGAGTGCCGCCGACCGAGAAGCTGCCGCCAAGGCAGTCGCCGTCGTCGTGGGAGTGAGTCGAGATGGCAGAATGATTCTAGAAGTCGTTGGAGTTGTAGTTGTGCTGAGCTGTGGGAGATTGACATGCATTTGTGAGTCGGTATTTAGGGCGCGTCTGTCCGTGTTCCGACGCCCTTCGATCTCTCCAAGCTAACTGGCCTCAAGCACTTTGACAAGTTCAGGTGAGTGCTACAGGGCAACTTCTGTATATATTTTATCGTACGTGTTCTCTCTTTCTGATTACTACTCTCTTCATTGCATAGATATTACTGTCAGCAAGTGTTCTGAAGATTGTAAGTCTAACTGGTTGTCTCTTGTCTGCCAGCTCGCCCGCTTGCGTGTCTCTCTCGCTGGCGGCGCGTCAGGAGTCTCAGACGGATCGACTGGGGCAGCTGCTGCGATTCCTAGCACACCACGTGGACGTCAGCACTGCACATCAGGTGTGTCAAGGATCAAGAAGTAGCAGAACAGTTGTACGCCGTCCGTTTGACGCTGAGATGTCAGTTCACTCGGTGTCAAACAGATGTCAAACAGATAGGTTAAATTACGTGGAAAACGCACTGTTTTGTCTCAGAATATGTTATATATATGAAAGATGTTCAGATCTCTCTGCACATGTCGTCTCTGGCGGAGCGCGCGCCCGCCACAGTGGCGCCCCTCCTCACACTCTTCTTTGCCAAGTATATCGAGGTGCGAGTCTCCCTCTCTCTCCCTCCCTCTCTCTCTCTCTCTCTCCCTCTATCCCTTCCTTCTCAGGTTGCTTCCCACCCGGATGCCTCCTGGTCTTCAGAGGAGGCGGCTGCCGAGCGAATCACAGTCAAGAGCCGCGATCGGGAGGTCGGTGGTGTGTGAGTGTGTGTACGAATGAGAGTAATAACGAGTTATTACGAAAAACTGTACGTGTTGTATTCGACTGTGTCGTGCAACTTGAATGGAACGAGTGGAACACTTGCAGCTGTCTGTGACTCGCCCGGCCTTTTCTTCCATTCTCGCCCTGCTGTGTTCGGGTGGAGAGGGAGAGGGAAGGGAGGGCGGAGAGGAGGCCGCCGCCCGCTCCAACCTACTCGACCTCTGCTTCCCCCATGACGCGCCGCCGCCAAAGGTGGAGAGAGAGAGACGGAGAGAGAGAGAGGGGGGGGGGGGAGAGAGGGGAGAGAGAGAGTTGTTGTGTTCAGATCGTGTCTTCTTGTGGAGAGGAGCAGGCGCTGACAGCAGAGATGCGGGCGCGGATGCTGTGCACCAGTGATGAGAGGATTATCAGGGTGGGGGGAGAGAGAGAGAGAGAGAGAAAGAGAGAGAGAGAGAGAGAGGATAGATCATAGAGGAGAAATGAAGTGTTTCAGGTTGCTCTGACGGGCGTGGACGCTGTGACTGCTATGCGAATGCTGTGCTCGTTCGGACTGACTGGGAACAGCGCCGGACAGCTGATGAGTGTACTGGATGAGAAGGTAGAGGGAGAGAGAGAGAGAGAGAGAGAGAGAGAGGGATGGAGGGAGAGAGAGAGAGAGAGGGAGAGGGGAAGGGAAGGAGAGAGAGAGAGTGAGGAGGGAGAGACGATCATTCAGGTTGACGAGCTATTCTCATCGCCCGAAGGCATGCAGCTTGCCCGCCAGGCCCGCCCGTTTGTCCGTGGATACAGGAGCAACGGAGCGAGGGGCGGGGAGAAGGTGGGCGGGGCGACAAGTGTTAGCAATCGGATTATTGGAGAAACAACGAAATGGTTGTTCCATGTTTTCAGTTGCTCGCTCGTCTCGATACGGAGCAGACTCGTCGCACCAAGGAGGAGAAGATGGAGGAGGGGGAGGTGGGCGGAGTCAGAGGGGGCGGGGCTACGTGTTGCTTGTAGGTCGTGTCGTGGACGGAGCCTCCGTCTCTGGTCGCTCCTCTCGAGATTCCGCCTCTGGAGACGAGTAATGCCAAGGCAATGGCAGCGAGGTGGGGAGACTGGGAAACAAGTACTGAACAAGTACAAATACCACTATAGTAATATTGTAAATAGTAATTTATGTATTAATACTAATATAGATTATTCTGTTTGTAGACTCAAGTCTCTCTCTTCCGCGGCCGCCGCCGATTTTCGTCTCACACCGGCTGACATTCTTAGCATGTGCGCCAGTGAAGATGTGGGTATTGATTTATTGTAATTCAGTTTTGTCGTGATAGTCCTCGTTTGAAATGGAAAAAGAACTTGAGGAATATTCAAAATGATTAGGTCACAGCACATGAACTTATTTTCAGACGGCACTTCGCTGTCTGGAGCATTTAGAGGGCAACGTTCGGTTCTTCTTCACTGCGGGCGCCGAGTCGGCAGCCCAGGCGATGCTCACTTCTCTCGCCGCGGCGGGGAGTAAGGTGAGGGAGGGAGGGAGGGAGAGAGAGGGGAGAGAGGGAGGGAGGGAGAGAGAGGGGGGAGGGAGGGAGGGAGGGAGGGAGGGAGGGAGGGAGATGTTCGTTTGCAGTTCCCGTCTGTTCTCACCCGTCTCTCCGCCTTCTCTGCCCGCGTTCTCAAGTCGGCCGCCGCCGGTCCGTCCGTCGCCGCCTTCCTCCGGCAGTTTGTCGGAGGAGCAGGAGCAGGGGAGAAGGAGCAGAACAAGGTGGGAGAGAGAGGGAGAGAGAGGGAGAGAAAGAGAGAGAGAGAGAGAGGGAGAGAGAGAGAGAGAGAGAGAGAGAGGGAGAGAGAGAGTGGAGAGAGAGAGATAGAGACAGAGAGGGAGAGGGAGAGTTGATTTCCAGAAGTTGTCGTCGGACGAGATTCTGGCGCAGTTGACGAGGGAAGATGGCCAGTCAATGTCACAGACGGAGCGTGCGAGGTATTTTCAAGTATCACAGTAATTGTTTATGATAATATTGATATTGGTTGGTTTTACTTCTTCATCGTTTTGGTTTTTCTTGTGATTTTGAGTCCTTTCGGTTGTTTTGGATTTTGGAGATCAATGATGGACGATAGTTATTGGAGGATCGTTGTTAGAACATGTAATTCACTCGTGAAACATATTTCTTCCTTTTTTGTTATTGATCCGGTTTGGCGTGTTTCAGACTGCTGCACTCGTACCTGCTGAACCAGTTGGAAGTAGTGGACAAGGAGGGATGGGGAAGGCTGAGGGAAGGCGGAGTGGAAGGAGAGGAGAGAACGAGGATCGAGCAGAGAATGAAGGAGCAGGTAGAGAGAGAGAGAGAGAGAGAGAGAGAGAGAGAGAGAGAGGGGAGGGAGGGAGGGACTGGTTCTGCTCCAGCTGCGTCTGGTGCTGTCGGTTCCGGAACTGGTGGCTGAGATGCCTGTTCGCTGCTCGCCCGAGACCCTCGCTGCCGTCTGCGCGTCTCTTCTCGATGGATTCGATGCAAGGTCTCAGATCGAGATATCACGTCTCAACTTTTTATCAAGTGAACATTAGATGATGTGTAATATCTGAGTCGTTGTTGTAGTGTTGAAACGTATTCCAAATCGATTCTAGGATCTCTGCGCGCAGTGTGCTGGACGTTCTACAGTCGACGACTGGCAGGATCGTACTGCGACAGGTGTGTTTGTTTGCCTTTGTGTTTACTTGTTTACTCTTTCAGTCGCACCCGCAGTCTCGTCTCAACAACCTAGCCGCCTGGCTGACGAGTCTGTGTGTGGTCGAGAGTGGAGTTGGAGGAGGATCAGAGAAAGGAGAAGAGGAGGAGGAGGAGCAGAAGGCTCGCCTCGCCGGCAAGAGACAGACTGTGCGGTGAGTGGTTGGTGTGCTGTCTTGACCCCTCTTGCATCCGTTCCAGATCGATGCTCTCCTGCCTGGTGGAAGAGTGTGGGGTGTGGTGTGTGCCCCCTCTCGTCTCGTTCTGGCTCCGTGTGGTGCGGAGTGATGGCCAGTCTGCACAGAGACAGCAGGCGCAGTGGCTGGTCGACGAGGCCCACGCACTATGGCCATGTCAGTACAAAAACCACCACTATCACCTGCAACAACATCAAAATACAACAACTTTCACAATGAAATCATATACTGAAAATGAACGGGACATAGTAGAGAACGAGCTGCCAAGTTTTCATTTCGTAGTGAGAAATGCCCATTCGGTAGTTGGTGTATGACCATACTTACCGATTTGGTATTTCCCACTACGAAATGAAAATTTCGCCATTCGTTTTCCACCATGTTCCGTTCATTTTTTAGAATGTGATTGAATTATGAAAGATATTATATTTTGTTCTTTTTCATGTGTCATTCTTGGTTTATACACGAAATTTAGAGTGGTTTGCTTCTTTAATTCGATTAATCTTTGTGGGCAGGCTTGCGGGTGTCTTCCCTGGGGGTAGAGGTATCCAAAAAGTACAAAAGTGATGTAGATTGAAGGTTCTCAATTAGATAGTCCTACTGTATCCACTGCAGGCTTGCGGGTGTCTTCTCTGTCGAACAAGTGTGCTGTGGTTGGAGGAGGACTGGCCGTGGCAGAAGGAGACGTCCTCACAACTCAACTAATGATCGACGCCTTCGAGAAGGACGATGTCGTGAGTGGTAGCAGACCACTATCAATTCACAAAGATGACTAATCGTGTCCATGATTTCTCTGGTTGTAGTTGGGTTGTTTTTTGGATGCAGTACATTTCTAGCATTTGTCTGATCCTTGACAAATGGTTAATGAGACTTGTCTACCACTCTGTCTTTCAGTCGGAGATGGCTGGTGCGGTGGAGACACTCACTCAGCTGTTGTTCTCCCATCCCCAACTGGTGCTGCGACAGATGGGAATGATGAGCAGACTGCTGTGTAGGATAGTGGAGATGAACGGGCGGGAGCTGAGGGTGAGTGGGGGGAGAGAGAGGGGGAGAGGGGGGATTGTGTGATCTTCCAGGAGAAGCCTCCCCGTCGCGCCGCCGTCGACTTTGCTGTCCAGGCGGCTCGTCAGCTCCTTCCACTGGTCAGTTGAAGGGTGGCAGCTTTCAGTGAACCCACTCATGTTATGTTTAGTTTACTTGTTACATGTCTACTTTATGGATGTGTTGATAGATGTTTTCATTCAGGCCAAGGAGGGTGACTGGCAGTACATTGACCAGACGTTCTCCATGTTGATGGCATTCTACGATGTGAGTGGTGGGCGGGGCTTGGAGGGGCGGGGTCTAATGGGCGTTGGTTGAGCGTCACGGCGGCGGCGCGGCTGGACGCAGTCTGGCGGAGGAGCTGGCTCAGCTGGCGGTCGCCTACCTGGAGGTGAGTGGGCGGGGCTTGCAGGGGCGGAGTCGGATGTCTCTCTCATTTCAGGAGAACGTGTCGAGTGCGCGTTCTGTGTTGTCCGACCACGCCCCTCTGATTCAGTCGATGGCTTCTCAACTGGCAGATGGAAGACTCGCCAGTGTCCTCATTCACAACATTACCCCTATCAAGGGATGAAGGGGCGGGGCGAGAAGGGGCGGAGTCTGGAGACTGTTGTATCTCTCCCCTTTCGTGGTATGCGTGTTGTAGTATTGTACATAAATTGTTGTCGTTTTTTTGAAAATGTTGGATAATAAATTGATTTGTTGAATAATCAGTGTGTTGTTTGTTGTTCAAGAGATGTTCGGGCGTTGTGTCCATCAATCGATATCTGAAGCCCATTCACTCTCGCTAGTAGCAATACCACAGGGCAGGGCGGGACTATACTGTGGGTCACCCTACCTTTCCATGTATGTCGTCACATAGTGTTTCCCTCTCTTTCCACACCCTGCCTTCTACAGATGGCGACGTCGGCGGCGCGGATTCCGGACGCCACGTCTTCTATGGAGCTCGCCTCTCTTCTGAAGGACGTAGAGGCCAGTGCCGTCGAGTTTCCCAATGAGACAGAGTGAGTGGAGAGGGAGGGAGAGAATGTGAGAGAGAGAGAGAGGGAGGGAGGGAGAGGATGTTATGGGTGTTGAGTTGCGTGTCGTTCTCTCGCCTCCTGCCTCCTCTCTTCTCCCATCCTTCCTCCACCGTCCGACGACACTCTCTCAACGCTGCCATTGCTGTGCTCGCACATAGACCCGAGGTGGGAACAACAACAACAACAACAACAACAACAACAACAACAACAATAACAACAACAACAACAACAACAACAACAACAACAACAACAACAACAACAACAACACACATTCAATACTCAACTGCAGACAGATAGAAACACACAGAGAGACATTGTGTTTTAGGATTGAATGGGTCGACAACTTTTGATGGGCGTATTTAAAATAGCGTGACTGGTGAGGGCGGTCGAAACGGGAAAGAACCAATTTAGAAGAGATGCATGTGTAGTGGTCGGTATGGGATTTGTATACAACCGAGAAGCGCCCTCGTCGTTTGATTTATCTGCTGTGTGAGTAGCAATTTCTACC
>CAWZYM010000107.1:310000-312500 GCA_963966185.1 Rhabditoides inermis | reverse complement strand
GCACTTTTGAATAATGCTAATCTTCAGCAGAGAATGGTGAGAAATCAAAATTCAAGAGCCAGTGATTGAATATTTTCAGAGAGACGTCGATTCACTAGCTCAGAAACTGATTGGTGTGACGGACGGAAACGGAAAGAAACTCGATTTTATGTTTAACAGAATTTGGGAGAGTTATGATGACATTCTGGTAAAAATTCAGATTTTTGTAGCTTCCACTTAGCAACGTCTTTACTTTGTTACAGAAAAAAATTCAAACCGATGATGAAAATGAGAAGAAATATATCCCGATATTCGAAAAACTGAAAACATCATTCTCAAAAGCTGAAAAAATACTTGAAGAAGTAACAAGTAACAATGGAAAATTTCCTTTTGGGGTAATGATATTTTTTTTTGCTTTTTACATATTTGATATTTTACAGAAGCCTCCAACGGATATTGGAACTCATGTTGCTACATTCATCAAAGACACTATGTATAAGGTACACTTGAATAGAAACAATTGAAACACTTGTTAATTCGTCAGATCGCATCTGTTCAATCAATAAAAGTTGAAGTGACAAGATTCAGTGCGATTGTAAGTACTTACGATATCTTTCATTTTTAAACAAAAACCATTCAGATAATTTCGGCAGTAGATAAACTTCAAAACTATGTGAACCGATTCGAAAAGGTATAAGTACATTTGGTTTATAGAACATCGAATGTGTTTGAAACATTTTTTAGATTAATGTTGATGCAAATACAAATGTAATTCTTTCTCTGAGTGTGACAATATCATTTTGTCTATTCGTTGTCGTTTGCGCTTTTCTGATCTGTTTTCTAAGAAAAAGTAAGTGTATCATTACTAAATATAATTCTAATACCAATTATATATTTTCAGGCAAAATGACTTTTCTCATTCTAGCTACGATTCTGTTCCTCTTGCCAATTGTTTTTCTCTCTTTAACGTTAGTTTTTCTCATGACTTCACTAAATTGAAATAGAACCATATTTAGAACGTTTGTATCGTTCACAGAATACTCTTCTGGATGCAATTATTTGTTGAATGAAGAAAAACACATTGCAAACGTCTCGTCCTTGGTTAATGCGCCGTTTTACAAACCTCACATGAACTTTAAGTCAGTCAATTTTTCACATTCTCTCTTCTTTGTATGCAATGCAGATGAATAACACGATTAAATTGTTTACCTCCTAAAATTTTAGGTCATTGGTTCCATCGTGCAAGTTGAATGCTTTGTATCATTCCGTGTTTGATAAATCAATCGAAGCTGTCATTCAAAATGGTTACGACTAAAAATATAACAAAAAATTAGTCTATTTTATTTTCAGAATTTCTTAATTTTGAGAAAAATATGGAAACTTTCGCAAACAACATTGAATTTCAACAAACAACAGTTGATCTTTGGAATAATGCTATCGCTGAGGCTCAAGTAGTGATATAATTCAATATAGCAAATCATTGATTTAGACTTACGACGACGTCTTTGAAACAGTCTTCAACCTTGAATTGTGTGATCACAAAGAAGAAGATAAAGACAAACATATATTTCTCAAAAACTATGTGTATCGATATGTTTGTGAAGATGTGACGTTTTTGTCACAATCGTTTTTAAATGCGGACGCTCAACGGAGTATCGAATACACTACTGCCATGGTGGGTTTCAGTTGGATTCTCACTGGAAATAGACTATTGAAGATGAAACTCGTGAAAGCTGCTGGAGTGAATGTGACCCTTCGACCATTCCAAGAACTCGCTGTTGCACTGAATAATTCGATGGACCTTTCGAGTCTCCAATCAGCGACAAAGACCAGACTTTTCAATGAACTCAACGCACATCGTACAATTCTCAACGTGAGTATCGACTGAATATCGATCAAAATGAGTCTATTCAGACCACTTTCTACGATGCTTACAAATTGAAATGCGGTCTGACAACTATCTATGAGAATATGGTGCACGCAATTTGCGATCCGATCACTGAACCAGTACAAGCATTGCAATATATCACATGTGAGTGATGTGTGTTCTATTGTATTATGAATGTTACTTTGAGATTTGACGACAATTGGAATCATTTTGCTCGGATGGGCATTTCTACTGAACAGTTACATAATTCATGGTATCGATAAACATAAGGTAACATGCTACATGTGGCCATTATCTTTTAAAATCTTTGTGTTACAGAAAATCAAGCTTTCGGATATACAGTGGCCAAACAAACCAGTCGACTCGCAATCATCTATTCAACAATACTCTGTTCCCGTACAGCAAACTCCTACGCAAAGCGAAAAAGCGAGTGAAAAGAAGCCACACTCAAATAAAGCTGAAAAACGCAAAGCTGCAAGGAGAAGCGGAAAGAACGCTCCGTCTACGAATAAGTCCAAATACTACAGGACAAGAAAAGTCAACCAAAGTTTGTTCTAAAACACATTAACAATAATGTCACAATATTGCAGACAATCCCGATGGTCTGACAGCCAAGGTAGATCGTATTGATGG